>WNWK01055569.1:0-11238 GCA_009830355.1 Cherax destructor
AAAATATCCTCTATGTTTGGGGGCCCTCTTATGGATATAATTTTGCTTGTCACTCAGTATGGCGCCCCTGAAGGTCCTCAACGACTTTAGTGAAGGAGAGCATCTAGGTCAAATTATACTCTTTTGTTTCCCAGTCGAAGATATCTTGTACAGACTCTGGCTTTGTCTCCAAGTAGGCAGGTGGAGTTGTTTCTTGTTGGTTTCTTAACTCACTGTGAATCTTGATCTTGGTTCATAACTCACTGTAGAATCTTGATCCGGGGTTTTCCCATAACTCACTGTAGAATCTTGTCCTGGTTTATAACTCACTGTAGAATCTTGGTCATGGGTTTGACAGCTTCCCATTGTCTCAGGTTTTGTCTTGCAGGATATACCGGAATTTCTTTTAGCGACTTTGATCTCTTGATCTTCTTCTTGTAAAGTTTGGGTTTTAATGTTTTATCTATTGAGGCCGAGGTCAATGAGATGTGCACAACCCTGACCTGTTTTCAATCATTAGGTTTGATTCTGTTATGTCATTAGGGGAAAAAATCGGTCTGATGAAATTCTTTTAGTGCTTTTTTTGCAGTTTATATTTCGGCACTTTCTAGGGAATTTTTTCATAATTTTGCAAAGTTACCCGGTGCAGCGGGACATAACAATAGCTAAAGGTTCATAAATCATTCATAAATTTTTGGAGCCCACCTGCCCATCAACCTTGGAGAGCTCTGGCTTCCTTAACAGCTTTTCAGATAAACGTCGTAAAGAGCTTTACAATTTCTGAAATTATTCTACATTAGTATTTTGTGCTCTATTTTTAATTTTTATTTTTTTATTTTTGACAGGTGCTAAAATTAAAAATTCAGTGCAATTTTTTCAGTAATACACTTCTTTTAATTGTTAGTATTGGGGAAATGAATGGTTGTTGGGGACAATTGGGAAAATTGCTGTCTAGACAGATACTGAAAGGAAACTTGCAGTCCCATTCATTGAAATTGGGACAACTTTTTGGCAAAAACATGATATGTATGCAAGGGATGGGTCACGTTCTTAGTGTCATTTTTTTTAGGAAATTTGTTTTCCAAAGTATATTTTCAAAATTGAAAAATTCGTTTTATTTCTCTTTCATTGTTTTACATTTTTACTAGTATATTTCTTGATTGAATTAAGGTAAAGACAGCTCACTTTACAATTAACACTTGCATAATATTTCCCATGTCATTGCATTTTAATGATTTTTCCTTATTTTAAACATGTAATTCAAGTGAGTTGTCAATTCCCATCGTGTACCTTAAAAAATTTTATTCTTGTAATGTCTGCAATATTTTAATTTTGGTATCATATTAGGTTAGAAGCCTATATTGTGAATTTTTTGAATCAATATTACCCACCGTTCTACCTCTATTCTCACCTTGTGATTTGTGAAGGTGTAAGATTGTCTGCAATCCAATTTGTACCAATTATTATACTGTAGCCTTAATGACCATACCCCGGCAAAATGGCAACTGTCCGTTAATATATTTCCAGGTGATGACAATGATGATAGATTCCGATCTTTATAAAACAAAGAAGGAAAGTGAAAAAGGGCGGGCGTCGACGTAGCCGCCCCACCTTGACTGAGGCAATGTAACCTAGACGCCCCAAAAAGTACACAGGTGAAAAAAGCCTTTCTTCAAGAAACTGTTTAAGCTGAACTTCCCCCGACAACACCCTGCTGAAGGGTGGTGTGCATTTTAATGGCAGAAATGCATCCGAAGGCGAGGATCCACTTTGGAAAAACTCACCAACTTTGTGTTTGTGGAACAGAACAAAAACTGATCAGTGATCTATAACACAACCTATGGGGATATTGGGGGTTTTGCCCTCCATCAGACACGTATCACTTTAAAAAAAAGGTCAGTATCATAATATTTGGATACCCTCTGCAATGGCCATCCCATTTGACTTAAGCGAGCATATCGCGCCCAAAGAGACTTAAAGGAAAATCCCAAATTATTGCCAGTTGGGTGGCCCTGTCCCCCCCCGAAATCTGGGGCCCTGGCCTAGTTTCCACCCATCGACGGCCTACCCCCTCAACGTGGGTGTTACAAACCAACATTGGCCATGTGGCAGAGCCCGTGGAATACACTTTTTTGGTGTGTGGTAAGGTGCTGGGGAAAAATTCCACTGAGAATGCACAGGGCTTTGACAGCCAAAGTATAATGTATTAACTGAAAAAAGAAGGACAATTCCCAAAGGACGCAGTGGAACCAAACAACCTTCGACGAAAAATGACAACAGTCCTTTAATGCCATTTGAGGACGAGGCCATCCAGTCTACCACAACCAGATCCGAGACTGAACCCCCCAAAGGTGGACGAGTCCAACCTCCCTGCAAATGATTCTGGGATACCAGAGTGCCATCACACACACCATTTGGGAGGAGCCCAACCCTGCTAGCACATGTGGAACTACTGATAGTTTACCACCCATACCTATGCTCCACCTAATTTGGGATAAGATGTCACTCCTCCCAATACACACATCTCCAACAGTAACGGACAACATGTAATCCCCCTTGGAAGCTGGAGATGAGTCAGATGCACCAGAACCCACCCGCAATGAATGATGAGGTAGTCATGTCACAGGCCCAAAAAAAAAGGAAATTGATTTAACCAAGGTCTGTTAAGGTTATAGGTGTTACAGAAAACCAAGGCAGGTGAGCCTTCCTCTGGAGAGGCATTTTCCTTCCTGACCTTCCCAAAAATTATAAAAAATTGCAGAAAAATTGAGCATCTTGAATGTTTGCCGACAAGTTTAATAAATATATGTAGTCAAGATGATGTTTTCCTGAGTGTGTTGATGATGTCAAAAGTGCATAAACAATCCCCGTTAATTTCAGGAATTGTAAGAAAGAACAATGACTCTTCTTCAAAAGTTCCTTGGAACTTGCTTCAATTTGCCGGAAAAATTTAAAAATAAAGGTTCGAAGATAAGATGTACAAAATGCTATTTGCCTAAATGTCTGCACACTGTGGTAAAATAATAGTTTTTTACCATCTTATGAACGAGATTGTAATAACTCCCTACAATGGATGGATTCAATTTTTCATGGGAACATTGCTTCTATTAGGAAGTTGTTTGACTTACATCATATTTAGTGCAACCAAGAAAAAATTGATGTCATCTGTTTGGGAATGTAGACTGAAAGGGAGTACCTACCAAAGTTGTCTGGATATGCAGCTATAACTTAAGGTCAACCAACTGTTGTTGATGATGTCAGGAAAAACCCCATTCCTCCTTACCCTGCAGAGTCAAAAGAGTAAACATGCAGGCGATTTTTCCATAAACATTTTTAATCTTTATGCCCCAGCAAACCAGCTTCGACCTGATGCTTTACCAGATCGCATCAATAGTGAACCTACCCTCATATTCTTGGAGATTTTTAATGCCAGAATAAGAATATTGGTGGGTTATAAAACACCAATGGAACAACTAGTGAAATTTCTAAATGAGCATGATAATGTTCGTATTGTAGGCACTACTGAGCCCCTACATATATGGAGGCATACTAGATCTGTGCCTTGGATTTAATACATCATATACGATGCATGACTCTGTCATAGTTGATGATCTTCTATCTGATCACTTCCCAAGACTCACAACATAAGAACATAAGAACATAAGAATGGAGGAACACCGCAGAAGGCCTACTGGCCCATACAAGGCAAGTCCTTATCAAAACCACCACTACCTAAGAATTTACTCCTGTACTCAGACACTAATCAAACCCAGCCCCTCCCACTCATATATTTGTCCAATCTCTTTAAAGCCACCCAAGGTCCTAAGCTCATCACCCTACTGGAAGATTGTTACGCACCTACAACCTGTTCAAAACCAGTACTTGCCTATGTCCTTTCTAAATCTAAATTTATCCAATTTAAATCCGTTATTTCTCGTTCTTACTTGGTTCGATATCCTCAGTATTTTAATTAATATCTCCTTTGTTTATGCCCATCATCCACTTGTACCTCGATGATATCTCCCCTCATTCTACGTCTCTCCAGAGGTGGAGATTCAATGCTCTAAGTCTATCTTCATAGGAGATTTCTTATATTAAATCATTTAGTCATTCTTCTTTGTATGTTCTCCAATGAATCTATATCCATCCTGTAGTGGAGACCAAAACTGAGCTGCATAATCCAAATGAGGTCTCACTAGTGATGTATAGAGCTGTAAATAACTTTTGGACTTCTTTGCATACTTCTTGAAATAAATCTTAGTAATCTGTTACCTTATTGCACACTAGGCACTGTTGTCTTGGCTTTAGTTTCTGCTTACCATGACTCCCAAGTCTTTTCACATTCTGTATGATCAAGCTCAACTTCACCTAGTTTATAAATTCGAGGGATATTTTCATTACCAACGACTACACCTTCACTTGTCCACATGAACTTCATCTGCCACTTTTCAGACCAAGACATTAATTTATCCAAATCCTCCTGGAGTTCACCGGTATCCTCCTCAGAATGAATTATACGACCTATTTTTGTATCATCAGCAATACTCATGTCACTTGCAATTCCTTCATCAAGGTCATTTATGTAAATTATGATTGACAACTGTCAATCTTGATCTATCTCAAGCAACCAAGGAGCTAAATACAGAAGGAGGAAACTTATTCTCAACCCAGAACACAGAGAAAACTTTATTAACCACTTGGATCAATGGTATAAAGATTATGGCCCACTGGCACACAAAAATTCAATGATGATCTAGTTACCGCTATTGAGACTGTACTCACAGATCAAGTGGGCAGGAAAAAGACAACATAAACCTTCCACTAGAAATGACAATAAAAACCAATAAATATATAATGACCCACAGCTACGCAATCTAACACATGCAGCTAGGAGGATTTAAAGCATACCGTGAGTGTAGAACCCCAGACCTTCTCAGAACATTCTAAGCTGCACTAACAAATGCAAGAAATAGAAAGCAAGAACTTAGGCAACAGGAATGGGAACAATTCGTTAGTGGATTAAATAGGATCTACTTTCAAGTCTGGCATGGAAAGGTATAAATAAAATAACCAGGAAAAAGACTAATGTACCTATCCCTTTCCACTTGAAAAGCAAATGACCTCATAAATGACTGGTCCAAAATCTCCAGGCATGAAAACCTGCCAATCTCAATAGAGAAAACTTAGAGTGCTTCTGAAGAAATGTTGAAACTGATTAATTTTTATGAGCCAAAATATTGATGAGAGGATTGCCTCTTCACAGAGTATGAATTAGAAACGCATTCAAAGGTCGATCAACTGCTCCTGGAAGGATGGTATAACCTATGATATTCTCAGAACTTTAAGCCACGTGCCTAATAATTCCTTTGTTGGCACTGTAAATACCAGTTACATTGAGGGAGTTCTTCCTCTTCCTGGACCAATAGTCTCATTGTCCTATCCCATGCCCCAACAGCCTGATACATTTAGACCGATCTTTAACTAGCTGTCTTTGTAAAATTTTGAAAGAATGATACTTAACAGACTGTACTATAGAATCAGACACCAACTCTCCCCCTCCTCTATGGGTTCATGAAAGGTAAGAGTGTGCAGAATTGTATCTCACCTTTCTACCACCACACACCTCTACTAGTTTTACCAATTTCTTGATCTAAAATCTCATTTGATATCACGAACAGAACTGTTATACTACATGAACTAGCCAAAAATAAATATTGGTTGGTAGCCTACTCTGCTGGATAATAGGATCCTGTCAAACAGAGTATCCTCTGTCCTACCAAAAGGCTTTAGAAGCGAGTCTAAAGAAATGTCCCGGTTTACATGAGGAGGAGTTCTCAGTCCCATGCTATTTAATATTCTGATTAATGCTCTCTAAATGCTCTATTGCCTCACCTAAACATATGGCTATAAGCTATGCTGATGACATCATGATCCATACAACAGGGCATAAAAAGATGGTAACGTTCTTAATGAAGTTCAAGCAATTTGTAATCGACTAGGCCTCGTAATATCTTCCTCTAAAACAAAGATATTAACAAGCAAACGACATCCCCCACCCATCTATTTGCAGGGTGAAAACATTAGCTACGTTGAAACTTACAGATATCTTGGTGTAGATGTACCCTTTAACAAATCTACTATACTACAACTAAATAAAAAATGCAAAGATAGACTAAATGCTCTTAAAGCTGTTGCTGGCTACAACCCCAACTATGGTGCTAATGTAGAATCGCGAGAATGATGTACATAGCCTATATTAGGTCCTTAATTGATTATGCTGCTCCCATGTTGATATTAGCTCAGAAAGTTCTCTCCGACCCTTGGAGTTAATGCAAATGAAGCTCTCGAATTATTCTTGGCTGTCCCAAATCTACAAAGGTTCTTAATATGAGGAAGGAGCTTGGTATTACTAGTATCAGTGATAAGGTTGTTGAGATTAACACTGTACTTGGTATTAGAATGTTAAGAAATGAACCAGACACTGTCACAATGAATCTTACTAAATGTCTAGAAGTAAATACTCACAGATCTAAATGGATTGGAAAACATGCAATTACATTAAGTTTTACAACCTGCATGAATTGTATCACTGTAGGCAACAAGAGCATTTCACCCCTCCATGGAAGATGTGTTCATTTAATATCACATATCTGCAAGTCCCTCCCAAGAACTTTTTGCTAGTAATTCCTTCCTTAAATCACTTGTTAAAGCAACTGCTCAAGAAAAAATTTCTCCCCCTAGCTGGTAGTAATAAGTTATCTCAAGTTATATACACTGATGGATCTAAACAGGAGTCTTCTGGCGGGGCTGCATCTGCTCTGGTTGCCACCTCTCTAGTTAAGAACAATAATAATTTTTTGAACTAGGCAAAAGAATTAACAACTGGGCGTCTACACTGCAAACTGAATTGTTTGCAATCTAATGGCACTAAAGCTAACTTATGACACTGAGCTTGACTCTATCATCATTACTGATTCTATGTCATCATTGAAGGCTCTTGACTCATATAATGACTCTATCAGCATGCTCATTGGAGAAGCCAGGTATAATACTCAAAAATCCGGGACAAAAATTAATGTACAATTGCTATGGATTCCGTCACATTTGATTACCCTTCATGATAAAGTTGATATGTTAGCCAAGAAGAGTACCCATAAGGAGAATGTAGAATATAACTTTGGTATATCTGTGTCTAGCATTAGGAATAATATTAGGAGAGAAATAAATAATGAAAATGATAGCTATAGAAATGAGTTAGCCTGAGTAGATCTATAACCCACTATGATAACATGAACGTAGATAAGTACGTTTATGGGGCAAAATTGCAATGTGAACAGACTGACTGATGTTGTAGTGGCCAGGGTTAGGGCTTGGCTACAAGTACTTCTGGCAGTTTGGGAGATACACAGATGATGATCAAACTATATGCAAATTATGTGATCAGGCATATGGTCACTGTCTTGTACACTATGTGCTGAATTGTCCACTTATTGAGGAATATAGAGATAGACAGTATAATAACCTATGTGACATGTCAAGATATCTTATTAGTGAAGGTAGGATAACCACTTTATACTAAGCAAATTTCCTAAATTTGCTTGTAACAGATAAGTGAACTGTAGATATAAATCCAAATTAATTTCCATGAACGTGCCTATAAGTGCTCATGATAATGCGAGCACAGATGGGCATGTTTGTGGAACAACTTGCAATGTGAACAGACTGACTGATGTTGTAGTGGCCAGGCTTACGGCTCAGGTACTTCTGGCAGTTTGGGAACACAGATGATGATCAAACTAAATGCAAATTATGTGATCAGGCATATGGTCACTGTCTTGAACACTATGTGCTTTGCACTTATTGAGGAATATAGAGATAGACAGTATAATAACCTATGTGACATGTCAAGATATCTTATTCATGAAATAAGATACCAATTGTATAAGCAAATTTCCTAAATTTGGTTGTAACAGATAATTGAAATGTAGATATAAACCCAAATGTACAATTGTTAATCCCTTTGGGGCCTAGTGCCTAGGCCTTTTGTGTATCCATATGCTCTTGCGCTACCGTCCACAGGAAGGATATGGGGTGCACAATAACTAGCCACTTCGGTGGCAAAATCTAAAAACTTGAACTCCGGAGATGCAAGCCGATAAGACAAGATTCTAGCATAAATTAAGTGCTAAATGATGCTTATGGGTTGAGAACTTTTTGTGTGATCATAATATGTACTGCCATCCAGAGAAGTCATGATACTGATTAAGGCTTCTTGATCCAAAGGCATAAGTGTCAGGGCCCAAGACTGTTCAACTGCCTCCCATCATACATAGGGGGATTACCACAAACTCTGGCTGTCTTCAAGAAGGCCCTGGAAAGGCACCAAAGTCAGTACCTGACCAGTTGGGCTGTGGTTCATACCCTCAGTTTGCGTGCCCAGCAGTAACAGCCTGGTTGATCAGATCCTGATCCACCCGAGGCCCGGTCTCAGACCAAGCGGCGGGAGCGTTGACCCCCGAAACCCTCTCTCCAGGTATACTCCAGGTAAGGGATTACTGTGGTGCCCTCCATTTCCTCAGTCCAGGCCTACTTCTCAAGGGAGGCTCCTTGATGCTGGTGAGGCTCTTGATCTAAAAATGACTTAAATGCCTCCCATTCCTTCATTCCACCGGGTGCTGTATGACCCCTACGGGTTTAGCACTCCCATCATGAAGCAATAATAATCAATCCAATTCCTGATTACCTCCCATACCCCAGGTACTGTTTGAGCCATATTGGTTTAGCGCAGTATGAACTTTACAGTCTTAGTGCCTTCCATGAATATAGTGTAATAATGATAATGATAATGATAATATGTGGCACTTAGTACTGCTACTATTCATGAGGTCCAGCGAGACATGGAGAAGTGGCATTTACTCGCTGAACGGCATTACAGGCGATATGAATATTACCTATTGATGGAGCAGCTCTCAATGACTCTTATGGGTTTAGCGCTTATTTATTATTATAATAATAATACTGTATGATGGTTGCATGCAGTGTATGTGAGTGGATCATACTAAAAATGCTATGATGGCTTGCAGGGAAGAGGAAAAGTCTTGCAAATTGGTGATGCTGGTCGAATGATGACATTGTAGAGTGGTATAACATGGAAGCTAAAATAATAATAATAATAATATCTTTATTTCTACAAGTACATGTACAAGGTATACAGTCCTAGCTGACATCAATGACATACTACTATATAGAAAGTCCCTTGTTATGCAGGATGCGACCCACACCAGTCGACTAACACCCAGGTACCCATTTTCACTGATGGGTGAACATGGACAACCGGTGTAAGAAAACACGCCCAATGTTTCCGCCCTTTGCCGGGAATCGAACTGGACACTCGCCGTGTGAAGCAATTAATTAAATATAAAGCTTTAATTAGTCATGGATAAAGCTTTAATTAATCATAGACTATTTAATTTCAATTGGGAAACAAATCGGGTTAGATTTCTCTTTAGATGATGAAGCAACGCCCTGTTCGTGGTCCAGTATCCCTCAAGGGAGGCTCTTAATCCAAGGATCAAACCTGCATGCCTCCCATTTTCCCAGGCGTTATATGACCCCTACGGGTCATGCAACGCCTGGGAAATGGGAGGCTTTCCCATGAATGTAATAATGGTGGTCCAGTAGCTGAGGTTATGATGCAGGGTCTGTTGAAGCACTTAGACGATTAATACGAGGACTGCATACCAAAACAACTTTAATGGTATTCTTGTGAAAGCTTACACAAAACAGAGATCGTGGTCTGGGATGACAAGTTTATAGCATAAACAAGAGGTAGGTAGGTGGCAGTCTAGGTATATCAGTGGTGAATGCGACGTTCTCAGGAGGTGAAGGGATGTAGGATTTTCTAATATGGATATATTACCTAACAATTTTAAAATACCACAGACGAAAGGAACCACAATATTGTTTTTAGTTTTCACTCTTCTAAATCTGCTAATACATCCAAAATAATAATCATCGTGACACCCGCTAAATTAACAGGCCCACACCTCACAGCAAACCAATTGTGCACCATAAAAATCTAGGCTCATCCATGATTCCACCAAGGATGGTCACTAGGCCTACATGACTCTGTAACAAACCGAATATGTTACATTGTAATGCTCAATTAGCGTTTTCCATGAACAGAATAATAATAATCATTATTTGTATTATTATTATTGTGGGGAGCGCTAAACCAATGGGGATTATACAGCGCTAGTGGGGGATGGAAGGTTTTCCCGGGTCAGTTCAAGAACTTGGAGCACAGATCAAATTCCCTAGATCAAGAGCCCCTCACCAGAGTCAAAGGAACCTCCTTGGGGTGAATACAAAATAATAATAATAATAATAATAATAAGTAATTAGGTTGTACTGAACTGTAATGGAATAAAATTAAAATTGATTTTTAATGTTGATGGTTTGTATATTCTCGTGCCTAAAACATTTTAAAATAATAGGGAATAAAAGTGATAGAGTTGACAATAGTTTTCAACAAGAACTACATTGATAGTAGCAGTGTTAGGGGCAAGATTAATGCTGACATATTTTTTGCATATTGGTGCTGTTCATAGTGTTAGAATGAGATGAGAGATAATTATCACCTTTTTTTCTGCTTATTTTGGTATCGGGGGTCGCTGCCCCCGTAGCCGCGCCATAAACCAGAACTGGTTGATAGAAAGGCTATTTCAAATTAATTTTATTTTATTTTTTAAAACACTGTGCAAAATATACAATAATAAAAAGAACACAGGATGCACAGCATTGGCGGTGCTATGGTGGTAACGGTAGTAGCTGTGTTGGCGGTGCTATGGTGGTAACGGTAGTAGCTGTGTTGGCGGTGCTATGGTGGTAACGGTAGTAGCTGTGTTGGCGGTGCTATGGTGGTAACGGTAGTAGCTGTGTTGGCAGTGCTATGGTGGTGTACGGTAGTAGGCTGTGTTGACGGTGCTATGGTGGTAACGGTAGTAGCTGTTGGCGGTGCTGTGGTGGTTACGGTAGTAGCTGTGTTGGCAGTGCTATGGTGGTAACGGTAGTAGCTGTGTTGGCGGTGCTATGGTGGTGTACGGTAGTAGCTGTGTTGGCGTGCTATGGTGGTAACGGTAGCATGTGTTGGCATGCTTGGTGGTGTACGGTAGTAGCTGTGTTGGCGGTGCTATGGTGGCAACGGTAGCTGTGTTGGCGGTGCTATGGTGGTAACGGTAGTAGCTGTGTTAGCGGTGC
>WNWK01055570.1:0-11238 GCA_009830355.1 Cherax destructor
GGGACTTTATTGTTCTTAAATTGTTTTACTGGAGATTGATTATTGTATGTTTTGTATTAAATTTTTGTAATTATTTGCATTAGTGATTGCGGTCACTGTTATTTATGGAGATTTTTTTGTAATCCTGTTTAAAATCAATAAAAATGTAAAAAAAAAAAAAAAAAAAAACCCCCACATCCGCCTTCGCGCCTGCACAACAATCCTTGGTTCTATTTCATGCCCAGATATATGTTAGACCAACAGCAGCACATTAATGGTATCTATTCATATTGGAAAATTTATCGAAAATAACTTTGGAAAATACCCAATATTTTCCACAGAAGTGTTGTTTGAGCAAATTCACTCTTTAAGCTTAACTAATTAAAGTAAGTGTTCTTAGTGATTTGTTTGAGTCATTGTTCTACTTAAGTTACCTTGTTTTGTTTGCAATTAAGAGTAAGATTGTTCAAACTAGTTAATTGCTGATATTTTTAAAAATTTTTTGCGTTGCAATTTTTCCCCAGTGCAATTTTATTGAGTATCGATAGTTCCTGCAACTGATTTTGTGCCATTATATTTTTTTCGTAGTGTTCCTTTTTGCTTTCATAAATTTATATATTGTTTAATTCTTGTGCTCAAGTAATTGTTTAACTTTGCAAGAGTGATAATTCATATTCGATTGACACCATGCCTAGCCCTTCTAGGCAGGGTAGGTGCCTGAGCCAGAGCTTGCTTTCACCTGCGGCTCACAAGACTGCTATTCCCTTTAGCTCCCCCTTGGGCGGGGAAGATGGAGACCAAAGATGGGCCTAGCTTCTCCCTACGAGCCCGGGGAGGTGGGGGAATGTGGCTAGGCCTGGGACCGTTGGTCCTCAGTAAGCGTTTGGATTGTTCTCGGGTTATTAGACTCCTTCTGTATTGTTTTCATATTGGTGCCTCTTGTTTATGGATTTAAGGATGCTGGGTGTTAGCCAGGGATTGTTAAGTCTCTTAGCTGTGATCTGTTTAGTTTTTTAGGGCAATGTTTGTTATAGAGTTTTCATTAACGCAACATACCCAACTGGCCAGCAAAGATAGTTACGAAAGACGAATACTTACTGTGGGGAGGAGGCAGTATACCTGTCAGTCTTCCTCCTCACGGATTTCGTTGTCTTGTTGGTAGACACAAGTCTCCGGAAGATAATGATGGTGGATTGGTTGTCCTGATTAAGCTTTAACAACTCTGTGGTCCTCGGGACAGGACTAAGAATTTACCATGTGGTTAGTCGGAAAATGGCGAATTGTATCATCTCGCTCATTCCCTTAATCACAATTTAGTACCTTGAATTTCTTCACAGATCACAAGATGACTTAATGGCTCACTGATTTACATCATTCACAGTCTATACGTTGAGGTTCGAAGCCGATGAATCGAAATGGAAATGATCATTTCCTCCATACCCATCATGGCGGTTCGTCATGGCGTCCTTTTCCACATGGCAATGCCCATATATTCCCCTCCTATTATCATATTAACATGATTCCCTGGACATTGACATCCCACAGTATTCACCAATGTCAATTCCCAACAGCCTGACACACATTAATGATATCTATTCATATTGGAAAGTATATCTAGTATAACTTCGGGAAAATACTCATATTTTCCACAAATGTTGTATGGAACTGCCACCAGGAACCCAGAAAGCAAACCCTTCCACCCCCAAAGGTTGGGCTGCGATCTATAATTATTAAAATAAATTACACATGTACGTTACCATATAAAAAATTATTAAGTACCTCCAGATGTGAGGCACCCCATGCAATTAAAATAGTAAATTATTTCATATTACCTTAAGGGTGTTCAAAATTTATATCAACGCAATCAAACTGTTTAGTTTTTTTCAGTTCAGTTTATTTATAAGTTTTTAAAAACATAGAATAAAAGCTATTGATTTTTTATGTAAATGTTTTCAAAAAGATTTATATTTTTAAACATTTTGAAACATTTGTAAGAACTTATTAGTATATTTTAAATTTAAAAAGAATAAATGTTTGTGTTTAATATTCTGATAATACTCTGCTATCGATTTTTGTATATTTCTAAATTTATTATAGTTTATGGTCAAAAATTATTTTTGGTCACAGGATAAGCTAGCGTAGGGTGTGTTATCCACTCGTATCCATAACCTAGGGTAGAGTGTGTTATCTACCAAGCATAACCTGGGGTAGGGAGTGTTATCCATCATGTGTAACCTGCGGTAGGGTGTGTTAACTACCAAGGATAACCTGGAGTAGGGAGTGTTATCCAGGTAGGATAACACAAGGTAGGGAGTGTTATCCTCCCTGGATAACCCAGGGTAGAGTGTGTTATCCACCAAGGAGGTCAATCACCATGCCCAGCCCTTCTAGGGCAGGGTAGGAGCCAAGGCTGGAGCTTGCTACCATCTGCAGCTCGTAAGCCTGTCCTTCCTGTTAGGGAAGGTGGCAGACCAAAGAGGCCTAGCATCTATCTACCTCCATGCCTCGTGCTGGTGGGAAATGTGGCAGGCCTGGGGCCAGTTGGTCCCGCCGATGAGGGTATCCCTCCCATGGAAGACATAGGTCTTTGACACTCCCACGCCAGGGAGCCGGAGCCGGGTCGCCATCTGGTAAAGACCCAGGCTGGGAGAATTCCCTGTGAATCAACACCTCCTCCTCCTCCACCAAGGATAACCTGGGGTAGGGTGTGTTATCTACCAAGCATAACCTGGGGTAGGGTGTGTTATCTACCAAGCATAACCTGGGGTAGAGTGTGTTATCCACCAAGGATAACCTTGAGTAAGGAGTGTTATCCAGGTAGGATAACACAAGGTAGGGAGTGTTATCCAGGTAGGATAACACAAGGTAGGGAGTGTTATCCAGGTAGGATAACACAAGGGGAGTGTTATCAGGTAGGATAACACAGTAGGAGTGTTATCCTCCCTGTACAACCCAGGTAGAGTGTGTTAACCACAAAATAAAGCCTGGGTTAGGGTGTGTTATCAGTGAACAGTTACAGAAGGTGTAAGGTGACTTTCCCAGGTACCTACCTTCTGCTAGGTGAACATTGACAGGTGTAAGATGACTAAAACCCTAGTAGTACCTACTTACTAGCTAGGTGAACAGAGACAGCAGTTGTAGGTTACTAACGCCCAAGTACCTACGTACTGCTAGGTAAAGTGACAGCAGGTGTAAGGTGACTTAACAGACAGGTCGTACTTACTGCTGGGTGAACAGAGACTATACACACAAGTTATACACAGAGACTATACACACAAGTTATACACAGAGGCTATACACAAATTATACCAAAGACTATACACACAAGATATACACAGAGGCTATATACACAAGTTATACACAGATACTATACACCAAGTTATTCACAAAACCTGGTCATCGTGGTTGTATACAAGCCTCTGGATGCAACGTCCCAACAATTCCAGGAACAGCTTCTGAAAATTGACTACTGTCTGGAAAATCTTCCCGCTCCTGCCCCCAACATCTTGCTCCTGAGGGATTTCAACCTAAGGCACCTAAAATGGAGGAATATTGCAAACAATGTGGTAGCAGAGATAACACCAGGGGCAGCTCAGATGAAAACTCGCATACACATGAACTTTTAAATCTCTGCACCAAATTCACCTTAAACCAGCAAATAATAGAGCCTACAAGATTAGAAAATACGCTGGACTTCATCTTCACCAACAATGATGATCTGATACGAAATGTCATCATATCAAAACACTATTCAGTGGACTCCCGAGTAACGAACACCCCGGAAATCGTACAATTATGTAAGTATAATATTGTAAGTGCTTGTGGAAGTGTATTTTGGGGGGTCTGAAATAGACTAACCTACGTGACATGTACTCAGATCACAACATCATAGAGGTCCAGACATGTATGAGGGAGCCCCAGATCAACAAAATGTGATCAGCCGCGAGGAGCTTTCTCCAAATTCAACTTCAATAACAAAAACATAAGGTGGGACCAAGTAAACCAAGTCCTAAATGATATAAACTGGGAAGACAGCCTAAGCACCACATATCATAACCTATGTCTAGAACAAATTAACTCTGTGGCACTTGAGGTTTACTCAAGGCAAATTCCCTTAAGGAAAAGGAGGAGATGTAAACTAGAAAGAGAGAGGTGCTCCTATACAGGCGAAGCCAAAGAATTACAGGACGGCTACAAGAGGCCAATATATCTAAAATACATAGGGAGACACTGGTCAAAGAAATATCAAACATCAACGTAAAACTATAGGTATCTTACAGGAATCAAGAAACGTGGTGTATTGGTTGTAGGTTAATGAAAGCCAGCGTAACAATAAAAATTTACTCTCCAGGGCCCGCTCCATAACAACAACAATAACAACAACAACAACTATAAACGACTGAACCAACCAAACATAGTATTTAATCCTCCTACTGCTCCCAACCCCTTACATTCCTCCTTTTCTAAATTACATTATATCATCACCACAGATGAAATGGTTACCATATCATCCAACTTATAAATCCAACCTATCTGGAGGTTTGACAACTCTGCTGGAACGCCGGAGAATTGGAGGGTTTGCACTGTCCTGAGGTGCCTCCTCTTCTCTCACATGGCTGGTTCCCTTATCAAACCTCCCAGGAGGTTCTTCCTGCATGCTAACCTGCTCTTTAAGTTTATTACCATTATTATCTATTGTGGGCAGTTCCTCAAAACCACTCCTTACCACTTCTGGTACTGATGGAATCAGTGGTTGCTCTCACTCTAAACCTTGGCATGAGCTGATCTATATGCCTTTTCCATATCATGTTACCAAACCCTCTAATTAACACTTTGTAATTCCTAACCCTAATACCTCCACAATTTTTCCTTCTACCAAAGGGTCACCTTTCCCAAAGTTCCTTGCATACACAGCATCATCAACTTTAAATTGCTTCACCACTCCTTGAAGGTCACCAGCAGGCATGTTAGGCAATGAATTGTCCTCTTTAACATGCCATTTGACAGCCGATACAGGGACTTTAAAATTCCTATGAAACATCATTTCTGCTGGTGTCTTATTAGTGGAGGAATGAACAGTTTTCCTATGGTTATATAAGAATCTACATAATCTGGTATTGAGATATCCCTTTGTAAACTTGTGTAAACCTTCCTTCAATGTCCTTACCACCCTCTCTGCCAGACCATTTGATGATGGATGGTATGGGGCTGGAGTAACATGTTCAATACTATTCTTACTAAAAGGCTTCCAGCTCTTGTGATACAAAGTAAGCAGCATTATCTGACACAACTATGTCTGGTAACCCAAAATTACAAAACGATTTCCTCAGTAACTCAGTAGTAACTGTGGATGTCATAGAACTAGTTACTTTCACATCTAAGAATTTTGAAAAGGAATCCACAATTACCAAAAAATATTTGCCCTCAACTGGACCTGCATAGTCTATATGCACTCTAGACCATGGTTTCCCAGTGCTGGGCCAAGATAGGACAGGAGATGAAATTGGCTTAAAATTCTGAAAACAAATGGGAGAACTCCATCACTTCTGCAATATCTTGGTCCATCTTTGGCCACCAGACCAACTGCATAGCTTCTGCTTTCATAGCATTGATACCATTATGACCTATATGCAGATCCTCCAATACCTTACATCTCAACTTCTCAGGCACTACCACTCTACTCCTATACAAAACTACATCATCATGAACAATCAAATATGATTTGACTGAATTATAATCAGATAAAAATACGTACACTGTTTTTACACCATCCATATTTAACATTATTTACTACTTGGGATAATACAGCATCTATCCCAGTTTCCTCTTTGATTTTGTCAAATGATAAGTGTTTGAAATCGAGGGACTCTACTAATCTCACATATTCCGAAGGTGTACCTGACTCTAAGCTGTGATCTTCAATAGGTAATCTACTAAATGCATCTGCAATAACATTTCCCTTGCCAGCCTTGAATAACAGTTCATAATCATACTGAGCTAATAACAGAGCTCAATGCTGAATTCTGGAATTTGCATTTACTGGAATATGTTTTCCTTTTCCAAACAACCCTAGCAATGGTTTATGATCTTTGTGAGCAAAAAACTTTCTCCCTAGCAAAAAATATCGGAATTTCTTAACAGCATACACCAAAGCTAGACCTTCTTTATCAAGTTGAGAATAATTCTGTTCTGCTGGAGAAAGTTTCTTACTAGCAAAATACACAGGTTTTCTTGGCCACTTACTACCTTGATTAACACACATCCAACACCCACAGAAGAAGCATCAACCTCAATTATTAATGGATGCTCTCCTGTAAAATTAGTCAACAATACTGAACACACTAATAGTTTTTAATCCTTTGAACAGCTTCCTCTTCCATTGAAGACCACTCAAATGTAGCTTCCTTTTTTAACAAATCATACAGTGGTGCAAAAATTAAAGAAAAGTTCTTAACGAATTTGCAATAATATGTCACCATCCCGACAAAGGACTGACCTACTACGGACGTAGGTGATGGTAAATTCACAAGACCCTCCACCTTCTAAGAAGAAGGTTTAATACCTTCCCCTGAAATTTCATACCCCAGATATTCAATAGATCTGGTTTTCAACACTGACTCTTCCTTATTCAGTACTACATTATGATCTTGTAAAATATTCAACACCTGCCTGAGTCTGACATAATGCTCAACTTCTGTGGCACCACATGTTATGATATCATCTAAATAGGATGCAACCACATCCAGTTTAACAAACAATTGGGAAATTAATTTCTGAAAAATACCAGGAGATGAGGATGTTCCAAACAGTAATCTCTTATATTTAAAAGTCCCTGTGGTATTAATTACTAACAGATGTTTGCTCCTCTCATCTTCAGGTATCTGTAAATAAGAATCCTTTCAATCTAATTTTGTAAATATTTTACCTTTACCCACTACAGACAATAATTCCTCAATACTGGGTAAAGGATATCTTTCACAATGAAATTGTTAATTTACATATTTAAAATCCCCATATATTCTCATAAAGGCGTTGACCCCTGGAACTCTCTCCTGGTATACTCCAGGTAGAGACTTTATGCAGAGACTATACTCACAAGTTATACAGAGAATTTATGCAGAGACTATACCTGAAGTATACCTGGAGAGAGTTCCAGGGGTCAACGCCCTTGTGGCCCAGTCTGTGACCAGGCCTCATGGTGGATCAGAGCCTGATCAACCAGGCTGTTACTGCTGGCCACATGCAGTCCAACATACAAACCACAACCTGGCTTGTCAGGTACCAACTTTTGGTGCCGGTCCAGTGCTTGCTTGAAGACAGCTAGGGGTTTGTTGGTAATCTCCCTGATGTATGCTGGGAGGCAGTTGAACAATCTTGGGCCCCTGACACTTATTGTGTTGTCTCTCAACGTGGTAGTGGCACCCCTGCTTTTCATTGGGGGATGTTACATCACCTGCCAAGTCTTTTGCTTTCGTAGGGAGGGACTTTCGTGTGCAAGTTTGGTACTAATCCCTCGAGAATTTTCCATGTGTATATAATAATGTATCTCTCCCGCCGTCATTCTAGGAAGTACAGATTTAGGAACTTCAAGCGTTCCTATTAACCCTTAAACTGTCCACACGTAGATATACGTTCACTGGCGAAAGTGACCGAACGTATATCTACGTTTTATTTTACATTCATTCAAATTTAGTGCAATAGGCCTGAGTCGCCTAGACATGAGAGAATGGGTCTGCGCCCTCAGTGTGTGCAGTATGAAAAAAATCGGGGACACCAGGGTACCCCATGGTAGCCCCAGTTAGTTCCAGCTCCATCTTGGGTCAACATCATGGCACACCCCCGTGATTCACTCACGCCTCGTCTTATTAACACTCTACTATTCTCGGAAAGTGATAGAGAACGCGAGCTTAGTGGATTTGACAGTGATATAGCCACTAATAATCAAGGAATTAGTGAAACTATTGATGACAACCCAGATGACCCTCAGCCCATCACCTCTGGGGTGGCCAGTGTGGCCAGTGTGGACAGTGTGGCCATACCAGACCCTCAGCCCAGCACATCTGGTGTGGCCAGTGTGGCCACAGACCCTCAGCCCAGCACCTCTGGGGTTTCTAGTGTTACTACCCAAAGGCAACTCCGCAAGAGGAAATTAGCATTTTCCATGTGTTATGATAGTGACGATAGTGAAGGTGATATAAGTGACGATGATGAAATCGATTTTATGCCCATAGACGATTCGTCGATTGACAGTGATTATCATTATTCCCCAGTGAAACGTACTTATGGGCGTCATTACCTACGTTCAGGCAGTGTGCCATATGCAGTCAGAGGCAAGGGTCGTGGCAGTTCACGATCCAAAACCCCAGCCACTGATAGTGAAAGTGATAATGAAGGAGAGTATGCTGGGATGGAGGAAGAGGTGGTGGGTGGCATGGTGCCTGGACCTCGTGGCGCGGTGTGTGGACAGACAAAGGACCACGAGGCACCCTCTCAATCATGTGCTGGCCCCACTCCCGTCCCTCCTGCTCCCCCACACTGTCCCATCACAAATGAGTCTACAGAGTTAGACTATTTTCAACTATACTTTGACAAAGTTCACTGGAGGAAGTGTAGTGCAGGCGTTTCATGCCAATGACATCATGGCAGTGTCATGGCATGACAAAAGGGACGTGACATTGCTGTCAACCATCCACAGAAACGAGATGGTACAAACATACAGAATGAGCACGCTCAACAATCAACCTATTGAAAAGCCAGCTGTTGTCATCGACTATACAAACAATATGCGACTAGTCGACAAGTGTGACATGATGATAGGCTTTGTTGACTGTGTGCGTAGGAGTCGCAAGTGGTATATAAAACTGTTTTTCCACCTTGTGGACATTGCAATGCTCAATGTCTTCAACATGTATGAAATAAAGACTGGGAAGCAACAACGATATGCAGAATTCACCCTAAATGTCATCAAGCAGATAGGGAGAAAGTATGGTACCACACCTATACCTGCCACTCCACAGCGACCTGTCACCCCACAACAGCGACCTGTCACTCCACAACAGCGACCTGTCACTCCACAACCAGAGGGAAGTGCCCAACCGAATTATCCTAACTGTCACTGCCTGATACCATTACCATCTACTCCAAGAAGAAGTACTCTCAGAAAAAGTGTGTTGTGTGGCTTACAGTACACAGCGACCCCAAGTGCGAAAGACACGATTCATGTGTCAGCAATGTGGAGTGGCACTCTGTATGAATCCATGCTTCTTCAGTATCATACAGTGGTGGACTTCTAGAAACATAAATGGGACCTGTAAATACCTTGTATATATATGTAAACAATAGTAAGTGATTGAACCAGGTGTACAAATTTATTTATCAGTGTGAACATGTGTGTTTGTGACAGTATGATTACTAATTCAGTAACAAATATTTGTGTCTAAACAAGAATTGGCAATGAAATGAATAGATCTGCATCAAAACATTATTATCATAGGATGAAAACAACAGAAAATGGAAAAAAATGGAAAAAAACGATAAATGTTTCTTGTTTCTGCAAGCGGCAGTGCTCCATTTAGCCTATCCTATTTATAAAAATGTGCTCTTCATTTTTAGAAAAAAAAAAGATTTTTTTATGTTTCAAAAAATTCGGTCACTTTCGCGAGTGAACGTATATCTACGTGTGGACAGTTTAAGGGTTAATTGAGGTGGTTTATCGCAGTTATGCGTGCCGTGAAGGTTCTCTGCACATTTTCTAGGTCAGCAATTTCACCTGCCCTGAAAGGTGCAGTTAGTGTGCATCAATATTCCAGCCTAGATAGAACAAGCGAACTGACAAGTGTCAACATGGGCTTGGTATCCCTGGTTTTGAAGGTTCCCATTATCCATCCTGTCATTTGTCTAGCAGATGCGATTGCTACATTGTTATGGTCCTTGAAGGTGAGATCCTCTGACATGATCACTCCCAGGTCTTTGACATTAGTTTTTCGCTCTATTGTGTGGTTTGAATTTGTTTTGTACTCTGATGAGATTTTAATTTCTTCATGCTTTCCATATATGAGTAATTGAAATTTCTCATCATTGAACTTCATATTGTTTTCTGCAGCCCATTTAAAGATATGGTTTATGTCTGCTTGGAGCCTTGCAGTGTCTTCAACGGTGGACATTGTCATACATATTCGGGTGTCATCTGCAAAGGAAGACACGTCACTGTGGCTTATATCCCTGTCTATGTTTGATATGAGGATGAGGAACAGGATGGGAGCAAGTACTGTGCCTTGTGGAACAGATCTTTTCATTGTAGCCACCTCAGATTTTACTCTGTTGACTACTACAATTTGTGTTCTACTTGTTAGGAAATTATAGATCCATCTACCAACTTTTCCTGTTATTCCTTTATCATGCATTTTGTGTGCTATTACACCATGGTCACACTTGTCAAAGGCTTTTGCAAAGTCTGTGTATATAACATCTGCATTCTGTTTGTCTTCTAGAGCATCCAGAACCTTGTTGTAGTGGTCCAGTAGTTTGGACAGACAGGAGTGACCTGCTCTAAACCCATGCTGCCCTTGGTTGTGTAATTGATGGGTATTTAGATGAGTGTCGAGCTCTCTTCTTAAAACCTTTCAAATATATTTATGAGACATTAGTGCTATTGGTCTGTAGTTTTTTGCTATTGCTTTTCTGCCCCCTTTGTGGAGTGGGGCTATGTCTGTTGTTTTTAGTAACTGCGGGACAACCCCAATGTCCATGCTCCCTCTCCATAGGATGTTAAAAACATGTGATAGGGGCTTCTTGCAGTTCTTAATGAACACGGAGTTCCATGAGTCTGGGCCTGGAGCGGAGTGCATGGGCATGTCATTTATTGCCTTTTCGAAGTCATTTGGTGTCAGGGTAATGTTAGATAGGCATGCGTCTGCCAAGTTCTGTGGCACTCTCATAAAAAATTAATTTAGGTATTTGACTTTCAGTCTGGTTAGCGGCTCGCTAAAAACTGAGTCATACTGGGACTTTAGTAACTCACTCATTTCCTTGCTGTCCTCTGTGTAGGATCCATTCCGTTTGAGTAGGGGCCCAATACTGGATGTTGTTCTCGACTTTGATTTGGCATAAGAAAAGAAATAGTTTGGGTTTCTTTCAATTTCATTTATGGCTTTTAGTTCTTCCTGCGTTTCTTGATTCCTGTAACATTCCTTTAGTTTTAATTTGATGTTTGCTATTTCTCAGATCAGCGTCTCCCTACGTATTTCAGATATATTGGCC
>WNWK01055571.1:0-11237 GCA_009830355.1 Cherax destructor
ATTGGCAACTTAAATCGAGGAATTTTAAAAGGTTTCCTGAGTAATCATTTCAGTATTGTCTTTTGTCGTAGCATTAAGTAGATTCATCTGGTGAATTTCTCAAGAAGTTGAATATAGGTGTGTAATGGGAGTATTGGTGTGTTTTAGGAATGTGAAATGTTGTGGGATATGAGTAAAAAAATGTTAGTGGATATTAAAACGTCTGAAAATTTGTTGTATTACGAAAACGAGAAAAAATGAGTGAATAATTAAGCAAAAATGAAAAGTATATGTAGAGCAACAGTGCTGAAAAATTGTGTTATCCTGGGTTGTAGCGTGTGTGAGTGAGGTGCAAGGGGAGGTTCAGGGAAAATGAGTGAGGTGTTGGGGCTTGTGCATGGTACAATAGTGAATTTGTGACTTAGGAGTTTGTTGCCTTGTCTTGCCTTGGTGTGTGTGTGTGTGTGTACTCACCTAATTGTGGTTGCAGGGGTCGAGACTCAGCTCCTGGCCCCGCCTCTTCGCTGTCCGCTACTGGGTCTCTGCTCTCCCTGCTCCATGAGCTTTATCATACCTTGTCTTAAAACTATGTATGGTTCCTGCCTCCACTATATCTTTCTCTAGACTATTCCACTTCCTGACTACTCTGTGGCTGAAGAAATGCTTCCTAACATCCCTTTGACTCATCTGAGTCTTCAGCTTCCAGTTGTCCCCTTGTTTCTGTGTTCCCTCTCTGGAACATCCTGTCACTGTCTACCTTGTCGATTCCCCGCAGTATTTTGTATGTCGTTATCATGTCTCCTCTGACCCTTCTTTCCTCCAGTGTTGTTAGTCCTATTTCCCTCAACCTTTCTTCATAGGACAGACCCCTGAGTTGTGGAACTAACCTTGTCGCAAACCTTTGCACTTTCTCTAGTTTCTTTACGTGCTTGACCAGGTGTGGGTTCCAGACTGGTGCTGCATATTCTAGTATGGGCCTGACGTACACGGTGTACAGTGTCTTGAACGATTCCTTGTTAAGGTAACGGAACGCTAATCTTAGGTTTGCCAGTCGCCCATATGCCGCCGCAGTTATCTGGTTGATGTGTGCCTCCGGAGACGTGCTTGGCGTTATACTCACCCCAAGGTCTTTCTCCTTTGCCGAGGTTTGTAGCCTTTGTCCGCCTATCCTGTACTCTGTCAGCGGTCTTCTTTGCCCTTCTCCGATCTTCATGACTTTGCATTTGGTGGGATTGAATTCGAGAAGCCAGTTGCTAGACCAGATGTCAAGCTTGTTTGAAGTCCTGCTTGGTCCTCTTCCGATGTGATTCTCCTCATTAATTTCACATCATCTGCGAACAGAGACACTTCTGAGTCTATCCCGTCCGTCATGTCATTTACAAATACCAAGAATAACACTGGTCCTAGGACTGACCCCTGCGGTACACCGCTCGTCACAGGCGCCCACTGTGATACCTCATCACGCACCATGACCCATTGTTGCCTCCCTGTGAGGTATTCCCTGATCCATTCCAGTGCCCTTCCTGTTATACATGCTTGTTCTTCCAACTTCTTTACTAATCTCATGTGAGGAACTGTGTCGAAGGCCTTCCTGCAGTCCAGGAAAATGCAAATGCAACCCACCCTTCTCCTGTTACTTTATCACAGAACTCTAGGAAGTTTGTTACACAGGATTTGCCTTCCCGGAATCCGTGCTGTCTGGTGTTTATTATCCTGTTCAGCTCGAGGTGCTCCACCATTCTTTTCCTGATGATTTTCTCCAGGACTTTGCACACTATACACATAAGTGACACCGGTCTATAGTTTAGTGCCTCTTTTCTGTCTCCTTTTTAAAGATGGGGACTACGTTGGCCTCTTCCATACCTCAGGTAGCTGCCCAGTTTCAAGGGATGTGTTGAATATTATGGTAAGTGGCACACTCAGTACCTCAGCTCCTTCCCGAAGAACCCACGGGGAGATATTGTCCGGACCCATCGCCTTTGAGGTATCAAGGTCACTGAGTAACTGCTTCACCTCCTCCTCAGTTGTGTGTATGCCCTCTAGCACTTGATACATCCCTTGTTGGTGATGCACCCCATCCTGTCTACCCAGCTGCCTTCCTTCCTCCACTGTGAATACTTCCTTAAACCTCAAGTTGAGCTCCTCACATACCTCTTGATCGTTACTTGTGAGTTCCCCATCTTCTCTCCTCAGCCTTATCACCTGGTCCTTGACTGTTGTCTTCCTTCTGATGTGACTGTACATCAGTTTCGGGTCGGACTTAACTTTCGATGCTATGTCGTTTTCGTACTGTTTCTGGGCCTCCCTCCGTTCCTGTGCATACTCGTTTCTAGCTCTTCTCCTAATCTCTTTGTCTACTTGGGTTCTTTGCCTTCTGTACCTTTTCCATTCTCTGACACTCTGAGTCTTTGCCTCCCTGCACCTTTGGGTAAACCAGGGGCTCTTTCTGGCCTTCCCGTTTAATCTTTTTCCTCTGGGTATAAACCGTTCCTCTGCCTTCTTGCACTTTGCCCCTACGTATTCCATCATTTCATTTATTGTCTGTCCTTCCATTTCGTCCTGACTCCTCGAATTCCCACGTAGTTCCTTAAAATCGTTTGTCGCCTCGCTCTCCACCTGTAGCCTTAATACTAGCTACCATATGGTCACTGGCTCGGCTCTCGTGTTATGTCTTCAATATCTGAGCTGTTAGGTGTACAAGGTCAGTCTTCTGGTTCATCTTTCCTTCTCTTGTCGGTCCTGACATGTTGGCACGGTTTCCATAGTCCATCATCTTGGCTCTCAGTTATGACCCACGGTTCTTGGTTACCAGTCACTCCAAGTTAATCGCCCATGACCAGTACCGCTCTGTCATGTGCGTTTCTTGCCACCTCCACCAGTGTGTCCACCATCGCTCTGTTGTTCTCATCATATTCTCACCTGGCCTCCCAGTTCTGTGGTGGGATACATCACTGCAATGCTATCTTGTGCCCAGCTGATGGTCCTACAGAGTCCCTTTCTACACCTCCATTCCTTCCATTTCCTCGAATCTCCAATGGTTCCTTACAAGCAGTGCGACCTCCTTCCTGCTCCTTCTATCTTTCCTCAGGATCTGATATCCCTGTGGGAAGATTGCATCTGTTACTGTCTCATTTAGTTTAGTTTCTGTGACAGCTATGATGTCTGGGAACACCTCACCTATTCTTTCATTCCACTCTACATACTTATTCGTAATTCCATCCGCGTTTGTGTACCAAACCTTAAACCTTGTTTCCAATACTGTGGCCCTGGGGAGATCTTGGTGGGTTGGGGGGGGGGTCAGGGTGCCCATAGGGGGTTGCAGCATGGGTGGGAGGGGTTGTATGGTTGGGGTATGGGTTGGTGGGGTGGTGACAGGGGGACTGATGAGTGTGTGGTGTTAAAGTGTATGGTTGTCGTGAGGTTTTTGTGATTTGTGTGCGTGTGTGTGTGTGTGTGTGTGTGTGTGTGTGTTTGTGATCTTAGATAATGGTAAACATGAAATGGAGTTGGTGAACATGAAAAATGTGTAATAGTGGAACTTTATATTGTTACCCAAAAATGGGGAAATTTGTTGGACATGAGAAAATGTGTAATGTTTTCCTATGTTGTATATGAAACGAGTATTGTGTAATGAAATCAGGATATATGCGGTTGTAGGTGTGATTTGTAATAATGAGTTGGTAATGTGAAATGATGTGGGTTTTCACTGAAATCCTTAGTTGTATTACGAAACGAGAAAAAAAATGTGTGGAATGTTATATGTAGAGTTAAAATGAAGTGCAGAACATTTGTGTTATACTGTGTTAAGTATCGATGGGTTGTAGCGTGTGTGAGTGAGGTGAAAGGCGGGGGAGTGAGATTCGGGGGAGATCCAGGGAAAATGAGTGTGAGGTGATGGGGCTTGTACATGGTAGAATTTGTGACTTAGGAATTTGTTGGGTTTTGTCTTTCCTTGGTGTGTGTGTGTGTGTGTGTGTGTGTGTGTGTGTGTGTGTGTGTGTGTGATCTTAGATAATGGTAATCATGAAATGGAGTTGGTGAATATGAAAATGTGTAATGTTTTTCCCTATGTTGTATATGAAATGTAGTGAAATTTGTTGTATTTGTTGATATTAATGAAAGAGTGGAAAAATGAAATTGTAATGTTTTCCCTGTTTTGTATATGAAATGTATTGAAATTAATTATCGAAAATGTTTGTATGAAATTTTTTTTGTATTTATTACTTAAAATGTATTGTATATGAAAATATAATGTATTACTTAAAATGTAATATATTGTATTGTATAACAAATAAATGATGAAAACAATTGTGTAATGATTCACCTCTGATTTATAAACATATTGAAGTGGAAAAAATTGTTAATCAAGGTAAACATGCCACTTGGTGGTAAAAACCTCACCAGAAACTCTAAAAGGTGAGAAACACTTATCTCTTAAACCCCATAAGGGAAACTTGATTGAATCTAATAACATAGTGGTGTTTAGCTGAGATCCAGGAGATATAAATGTCCTTATAAGTCAATATTAAGTCTAAATTTGTTTACCTTGATTGGATATGACAGTTGAGATCCAGGAGATGAATCTAAGGAAGACGAAGCATCTTCCCAGATATAACATTAATACAAAAAATTTAAAAAATGGTCAACCCTCTAAAATCTGGCAATATTCTCGAAAAGTGTGTAAATTTGATACAAAGACGTGGAACATTGAAAAGAAATGGAAAAATTGTATTATTGATATCGAAAAAATACCATGTCCAATAGAGGATCTTTAGTTCAGTTTACTTAAATAGAGGAAATAATATTATCCCATGGGAGGGTATTTTTACCATACCCCATAGGGGGTTATCGAGAAATTTTAAGGAGTATCCCATAGGTATCTTAAAAAAAAATCGAAAAAATTTGAAAAAAAAAAAACACCTCAATTTCACACCTAAGTGTGAAAAGGCGGCATCTTTTGAGAGACCGCTCTGAGACTTTCTCTACTACTCAGCTGTATATGTGTATTTTTTAAAGTTTTACCGTGTATAGATGTGAGTCCGTGTGTAACTCTATCTTTCCATCAGAAACTCTTACAAAAACGTGATCAGCTTTCATTTTTGTTGCAATTCATCATTTTCAAAGCAATGAAACGTCCACAAGTAAATATGAAGGTACAAAAGTGCATTCACACAGACACACACGCACACAATAACCACAACAAATGTATTTCTCTCGTCTCTCTCTAACCTCTAATTCCCTCGCACACGTATAGTATCTTACAATCCAAACTTTGTCACAAACACATGTTCACCTGCATATCTGCATTTTCTTTCAATTTTCTTAAAATTAAATTAATTTGCGCTGGAAATAAACCGGAAATATAGAAATTCTTTAACGTTAATTCTTTATTGAATCCTGTAATGTTCTGCTGTATGTTATTGTACTTTTTTTTGTGTTACAGTATTGTTCCTTTGTATTACTGTTCTGTACTGTTTTGTGTTGTTCTATTGTTATTATGAGGTACTTTTGTAACCAGTTCTTCATTACTTATATTTTGTCATTTCCATCACTCGATCTATCACAATTTTGACATAATCATTGCTTGGTATAATCAGCATAGGAGAGGTCATTGTTAGTTAAAGTAAGTTAGGTGTGGTCATAGTGAGTTGAGGTATAGTGAGGTATTCTCATAGTCAGGTGTAGTCATAGACAGGTGTGGTCATAGTGAGTTGAGGTATAGAGAGGTGTTCTCATAGTCAGGTGTAGTCAAAGACAGGTGTGGTTATAGGTGAAATCATAGAGAGGTGAGGAGTGGTCATGGACAGGTGTGGTCATAGTTATGTGTTGTCATAGTCAGGTGTGGTTCATGTTTCCAGGTCTCCATCCGTGGGCCCCCGGATGTCAACAATTGCACAGTTGCTTTCCCTTGTTCCGTGTCTCCAGATGAGGAGTGGTCATAGTGAGGTGAGGTCATAGTAAACTGTGGTCATAGTTAAGCGACGTTATAGTGAGATGTGGTCATAGTCGATAAAGTCGACCTTCACGGTAGTCTAGATTTATTGACAAAAAACGATTGCTGCAGTACTAGGCAGACTGTTCCACTCATCAACTACCCTATTTCCAAACCAATGGTTACGGATTATGAGACGGGAAATCCTGTGTCACAAACCTACTGGAGTTCTGTGACAAGAGGACAGCAATAAGGTAAGAGAGAGAGAGGTGAATAGACTGCGGTTTCTTGAACTGTAAGGAGGCTTTTGACACGGTTCTATACAAGAGATTAGTGCAAAATCTGGAGGACCAGGCAGGTATAACATGGAAAGCACTGCAAAGGATCAGAGAATACCTGACGGGAAGGCATCAGAGAGTCATGGTACGTGATGAGGTGTCAGAGTGGGCGCCAGTGCCAAGCTGGGTTCCACAGGGGTTAGTCCAAGGACTGGTGCTGTTTCTGGTATATGTGAATGACATGACGGAAGAAATATATTCAAAAGTGTTCCTGTTTGCAGACGATGTGAAGTTAATGAGGAGAATTCAATAGAAGAGGATAAGGCAGGACTACAGAAAGATCTGGAGAGACTGCAGGCCTGGTCCAGAAACTTGCACATGGTGGTGTCGAACTCCGGGAGACAAGTCATGAAGATTAGCATTCCGACATCTCAGTAAGGAGTCGTTCTGGATCCTGTACACTGTATACGTCAGGCCCATATTGGAGTATGCAGCTCCAGTTTGGAACCCACACCTGGCTAGGCACGTCAGGAAATTAGAGAAAGTGCAAAGGTTTGCAACGAGACTAATCCCGGAGCTAAGGGGCATGTCCTACGAGGAGAGATTAAGTGAACTCGACCTGACGACACTGGGGGATTGGGGAGATAGGGAGGATATGATAATGATAACGACTTATAAAATACTGAGAGGAATCGACAAGGTGGACAGAGACAGGACGTTCCACATTTGGGACATAGCAACAAGGGTTCAGAATAGGAAGTTGAAGACTCAGATAAGTCACAGGGATGATAGGAAGTATTTCGTCAGTCATAGAGTTGTCAGGAAGTGGAATAGTCTGGAGAGTGATGTAGTGGAGGCAGGATCCATACATAGCTTTAAGAAGAAGTATGGCAAAGCTCATGGAGCAGGGAGAGAGTGGACCTTGTAGCGACCAGTGAAGAGGCGGGGCCAGGAGCTATGATTCGACCCCTGCAACCACATTTATTTGAGTACACACACACACATACACACACACACACACACACACACACATACACACATACACACACATATTCGTACACATAAACACACGCATATACACACGCATACACACACGCATACACACACAACACACACACACACACACACACACACACAAACCCTCACGCACACACACTCACACATACATACACACAAAAGGAAAGTAATATGAAGTAAACAAGAACTTTGCAGAAATGTTCTCAGCTGCCTGGAGGTGCGTGAGATGATAAGGGAAGCAGCAAAGGAATTGTTCAACACAAACACAGAAAACTGGAGGGAATGGAAGTGGGAGAAGTGAGGAAGCTCTCCCATTATCCATGGTTTCCAGGAGGCCAAAGGGAAGACTAAGGAAAAAATGTGGATTGGGGTGGAATATGAGATTCAGGATCTCATTCAATTGACAAACCAAACGAACATGATGACAAATTTTCAGAGATTCGGAAAGTATTTGAGAGAGAAAAACGTTCAGTCAAACTGATCTTAAGAAACAAAATGTCACGAGACAAGATTATGAAAGGGAAACCATGGTTAATACAGTCATAAATATATCAGTCTATAAAACTAGATCGGGACAGAACATACAAGGCGATGAAGAGCCTGGGAAGTCATCAACATGATGAGGGTTAAGGCCACGCACAAACTTCCATAGACCTCCCGTCAAGTTTTATTCCTTCCCACTCAAACACAGTAACTCAAAACTAGTCATGCCCTCTCTGTCTTCCTACACCCACAGTGCTCATCCCACCCAGTGCATGAGCCTTTTTTCACAGCTGCCCCTCACCCCAACTCCCTGCCTCTTCTTCCCTCTACTCTCAAACCTCCCTATCCTGCCTCACCTACCTCCCTATCCTGCCTCACCTACCTCCCTGATCCTGACCCCGTCCAGTGCAAGAAACCCCCCTCAACTATTCCTCATCATTATCCCCATCCCCCACCCCGTCCTCTCACCCTCTGATCTATGTACTGCGTTTGGAAATCAGGAACCCATATAACGAAACAGTAAAAGAAACTGAAATTATAATCCACAAATACAAATGTAATTACTAGTGTGATAATGGAGAGAACAAATAGGGTAAGCATCCCCAGACATCAGAGCTCAGAGACAAAGTTTACAGAGATGATAATCTTCCAGTCCTGTTATCATGAGGAAGGACAGAGGAAACAAAGGTGGCGAAGGAAAAACACAACTCATGAAAAATCAGTGAAGTTTTGCAAAGGTCAGAGAGAGAAATAGAGAGGAGTGTTGAGTGAGACACTAGAGTAGTCTTACTCAAGACTGGGTGATCAAAGGTAGTGATAGTACAACCCTCCACTAGCCAGCAAGCGACCAAGACAGGAATACTATGACGAAAACGGTGATTGTGGGAACAATAGAGGAGGTGTCCAGAAGAGCCCACATGAGTAATACAGTAATGCTGATCATAAGAGACCTTAACAACCAAGGAAATAAACTGTGGTAACCTCAAACCACATGGAGGACTAGAACCATGGAGGGCTAAGATGCTGGAGGTGGCAACGGAGAACTTCAAGAACGAACATGTCAGGGATACAACCAGAGAGAGAGAGGATGAACAAGCAAGGCTGGACCTTATATACACCCTGTAAATCTTGCTCAAGGAGAAGGACCTGGGAGTGAGTATTATTAGTATCACATCGCATGAAGTGCACATCAACCAAATAACTGGCAAAAACAAATTCACGTTTGACAATGTGAAGGTTGTTGCCAATCTTCTTAGGAAAAGTAGAATAGAAAAAGACAATAATAACAATAACAATAAACATTTATTTTAATAGAAATAAATGTAAATAATAAATACGTAAATATGACTATAATAATCCTCTCTTAAGAAAAATGAAAAATGAAAACGAAAACATATACTTGATCCAAAACTAGGTATTTACATATGGACGTGTAACACTGTAGTTATGAACCGATATTAGACTCCGTGTTGTTGTTGCATCGATGTTTCCCAAAAATCCAACAGTTTTCCACATCCACAATGTCACAAATGATATCAGGGACTCAGGTGAAGGTTGTCCCCTGGTAAAGTACAGTTGCCTGAGGTTTCTAGAGTGTGGACTTAGGAACTACTGGCGTAGTGAAGAATTGGTGGTAACGACTCTGTGCGGAAGCAGAGGACTGTGGGAGAAACCAAAAGAATTACTCACCACTCTAGTATTTATTCACATAGTAGGCATAAGGCCTTTAAAAGAAATGGTGAGACTGAAACAAATAACTTTACCAAAAACCAAGGCAAGGCAGAGCAGAAGTTAATGTTCCTACTAAAAATGAGTGAATCTCAAAACAAATTAAAGAGTGAAGCTCTTGAACATAAAATAATTAAGATACGAGCAGCTGTGAAGTACTTACAGTGAGGTCGGGCTTGGTCAGTCAAGTGATTTAACCTGTGGCCGGAGCCCAGCATTACACCTCTCACCGGGTGGAAAAGTGGGGTATAGCAGCAGATAGACACTCACCCCACCTTAACAAGCAAACTACCATTCAACCATCACTCTACATACCTTCATGCTTTCATCACTTCTATCTATGGAATTTTCCCTCACAGACAAATCTTGGAAAAACTTTCAGGAATTTGAGTAAAGGTCATTCTGGACACAATATATGGCACATGTCAGTGCCACATCGAAGGCTGCAGCGCTAGAATCAAACATCACGAAACCGGAGAAGGAACAGAGGTTTCCTTTGAGACTAATTCCTGTGCTGAGGCGTATTTCTATTGAGGTGAGATAAAAGAAGCTAAAGATGATGATGTTAGAGAACAAAAGAACAAGAAATGACATGATAATAAAGTGCAAAATACCGAAAAGAAATTACTAGGGTGGTTAGGGACAGACAGTTTGAAAGACGAGAAACAGAAATCTGAAATTGGAAAAAAAGGTAAGTCACTCGGCGAGAGTGAGTCAAGCAGCAACTATTGATACCATACTCGACCTTTGTAATTCCCTCCACATACACACACGTACATACACACATGTACACACACGTACACACACACGTACACACTCATACGTACACACACGTATACACACACAGTGAGTCAAGCACTGCGTACCTTGTCCCAAGGTTCGTAGATTCCAGTCACCTTCGACCTCAGAGTAGTGTTTGTGAATAATTATATATATATATATATATATATATATATATATATATATATATATATATATATATATATATATACTGTGAAAATTTTAAATCTTATTTAGTATTTTATTGCTTCCATTTTTTTCCAATGATTATAAAAAATCCCGCATGCCTCTGGCCTTTTAAATATTTTCCTCAAAATTTCCATTTGTAAATTCCTGCAGGATGTACTTGAGGGTTCCTGGCTCTTATGTCTGTCCTTCCCCACCTTGTCTGCTCCTCCTGGGCCTTTATGGTCATGTTCCTTCCCCACCTTGTCTGCTCCTCCTGGGCTCTTTATGGTCATGTTCCTTCCCCCACCTTGTCTGCTCCTCCTGAGCTCTCTCTGGTCATGTTCCTTCCCCACCTTGTCTGCTCCTCCTGGGCTCTCTCTGGTCATGTTCCTTCCCCACCTTGTCTGCTCCTCCTGGGCTCTCTATGGTCATGTTCCTTCCCCCACCTTGTCTGCTCCTCCTGGGCTCTCTCTGGTCATGTTCCTTCCCCCACCTTGTCTGCTCCTCCTGGGCTCTCTATGGTCATGTTCCTTCCCCCACCTTGTCTGCTCCTCCTGGGCTCTCACTGGTCATGTTCCTTCCCCCACATTGTCTGCTCCTCCTGGGCTCTTTATGGTCATGTTCCTTCCCCCACCTTGTCTGCTCCTCCTGAGCTCTCTCTGGTCATGTTCCTTCCCCCACCTTGTCTGCTCCTCCTGGGCTCTCTATGGTCATGTTCCTTCCCCCACCTTGTCTGCTCCTCCTGGGCTCTTTATGGTCATGTTCCTTCCCCCACCTTGTCTGCTCCTCCTGAGCTCTCTCTGGTCATGTTCCTTCCCCCACCTTGTCTGCTCCTCCTGGGCTCTCTATGGTCATGTTCCTTCCCCCCCCTT
>WNWK01055572.1:0-11237 GCA_009830355.1 Cherax destructor
ACCTACACTATCTCTCCTACCACTGTCTTGACCACCTACACTATCTATTCTACCACTGTCTTGACCACCTACACTATTTCACTCTCACTGTCTTGACCGCCTACACTATCTCTCCTACCACTGTCTTGACCATCTACACTATCTCACCTACCACTGTCTTGACCACCTACACTATCTCTCTACCACTGTCTTGACCACCTACACTATCTCACCCACCACTGTCTTGACCGCCTACACTATCTCTCCTACCACTGTCTTGACCACCTACACTATCTATTATACCACTGTCTTGATTACCTACACTATCTCTCATACCACTTTCTTGACCACCTACACGATCTCTCCTACCACTGTCTTGACCATTTACACAATCTCACCTACCACTTTCTTCACCACTTACACTATCTCTCCTACCACTGTCTTGACCACCTACACTATCTCTCCTACCACTGTCTTGACTACCTACACTATCTCTCCTACCACTGTCTTGACCATCTACACTATCTCACCTACCACTGTCTTGACCACCTACACTTTCTCTCCTACTACTCTCTTGACCACCTACACTATCTCTCCTACCAATGTCTTCACCACCTACACTATCTCTCCTACCACTGTCTTGACCATCTACACAATCTCTCCTACCACTGTCTTGTCCACCTATACTATCTCTCTTGACCACCTGCATACACTATCTCTCCTACCACTGTCTTGTCCACCTACACTATATATCCTACCACTGTCTTGACCACCTGCATACACTATCTCTCCTACCACTGTCTTGTCCACCTACACTATCTCTCCTACCACTGTCTTGACCACCTGCATACACTATCTCTCCTACCACTGTCTTGTCCACTTACCCTATATATATTAATCCATACATAAAGGGAAAAGATGGATAAGGGGAAGTAAATTTTTTAATTAATTTATCTTTACCTTTCAGTAGAAGTTTTATTGTTTTATTTAAATTGCTGTTAGTAGTTTCTAATGGATTTTTTCTAAGTTTAGAATAAGTTTCAGCATCATCTAGGTGAATATTTATTTTGTCTTGGTAATTATACACCAGTAACCCGCACATAGAAGAGATGAGCTTACGACGACGTTTCGGTACGACTTGGACCATTTACAAAGTCACACTAACAAAACGAAGAGAAGGAGGGAGTATATATAGGGACGGGAACGAGACAGGAAGTAGTAGTTGTAGTAGTGGTGTCAGTCATGTACTAAGAAAGAGGAGCACTGCAAGGGAGCTAGCGGCATACTTTGGGTAGGAGCAAGAACACAGAGGGGAAGGGAAATAATAATAAAGGACAAATACAAGGCAGAAGAAAGAAAAGAAAACTCAAAGGAGAAAGAAGAAAGATGAAAGGGGAAGAGGGAGAAGGGGAAAAAAAGAATCAGGTTAAGTCATGGGTGTTCTGAAGTTTGGAGCATTAACAATGTAATGAGAAAGGAAAGCATCAATAGAGACAAAGCAACGACTAATTTTAATACAAGGAAATTTGTGTATAAGGGAGGATTCAACCAGGCGGTGAAAGTTAGACGTAGGGTAGACAGTTTTAGCAGAAGACCAATCAATAGGATGACTGTGATCTCTGACATGACAGAAAAGATCATTGTTGGTGTCGGCAAACCTAACACTACTTTTGTGCTCCCTAAGTCTGTCAGAAAGAGATCGGCCAGTTTCTCCGAAGTAATGAAGAGGACAGGAGGAGCAAGAAATAGAGTAGACACCAGGAGAATCTATAGAGGGAGGGGATGTATGAACTAGATTAGTGCGAAGAGTGTTAGTCAGGTGAAAGGTAAGTTTGATGTCTAAGAAACGGAGAGAGTTGTTGAGATTAGAGAGACCAGAGATGTAGGGAAGGCAGAGGACAGGAGAGTTCCCAGGAGTAGAGGGTTTAGGAGAGAAGAAAGTCCGTTTAGTACGTGAGAAGGCAGAGTCTATGAAATGGGAAGGGTAGCCAAGGCGGGAAAATGAATTATGAAGAGTGGAAATTTCTAATTCATGGAACTGAGTATCACAAATGCGGAGACCACGGAGAAAGAGGGATATAAGACAACTTTTCTTGTCTTAGGAAGCATGATAAGAAAAGTAGTGAATAAACATGCGAATGTGCATAGGCTTGCGGTACACGGAAAAGGCAAAACCTGTATCCGAGCGGGGGACATGAACATCAAGGAAAGGAAGATTAGCGGGAACAAGAGATAGAGGAGAGCCCATAGCGACCCCGAAGGTTGGAGAATAATATTTACCTGGAAGGAAAAGAAATTAGAGTCCACACAAAGGCGGATAAGATCAAGAAAGACATCAGTAGGTATAGGGAGATGAAGTAACCCTTGAATGGCCTTCTCTCTGAGAAAATTAAGGACATCATCAAGAGGGACATTAGTGAAAAGGGACTGAACGTCAAGACTAATCATCTTACAGGTCGGGAGAGAGCGAACCCATTCGATGAAGTCTTGAGAGTGACGAAGGTGGGCAGGAGAAAAAGTACCAAGAAAGGGAGTGAGGGTTTTGGCTAGCCAAGAAGCAAGATAATAAGATACAGAACCTCTAGAGGATATGATGGGACGTAGAGGAATATCAGGTTTGTGAGTTTTGAGAAGGCCATAGAAACAGGGCAGAGAGGGACAGATGACACGAAAACGTTGAACAAGGTTAAATTCAGGAGGACAGAGGTCGGAGAGAGTCTTAAGTTTCTTGTTGAAAGTTCTCTTGATGCGATCAAGAGGGTTGGAAACGAGAGGAGTGTAGGTATGTGAGTCAGAGAGCAAGACATCGGCTTTACGGAGGTAATCCTCTCGATCAAGGATAACAACCGAATTACCTTTGTCAGAAGAGAGTATGACAATATTAGCGTTAGATTTAAGAGAAGAAAGAGCAAGTTGATAGCGGCGAGGAAGGTGATGGTTTTTAGAAAACAGCCTATCAAGAACAGGAAGGAGAGCGCAACGAAAAGTGGATAAATCAAGAAGATTATTATTACGAGAGCGAGACTGACGAAAAGTAATCATGTCAATACCAGCGTGAGGGGCAGGTGAAGTGGCAAAGGAAAGACCAAAACCAAGTAGTTCAAGCTCATGTTGAGAGAGTGTGACAGAAGACAGATTAGTAACACAGTCAGTAAGGGAGAATTTGGACCAAGGACTGTCTGAGATGAGACGTTGAAGTTTATTCTGCAGTTTAGAAGAATGCATTTGTGAATTCAGGCGAGCAGTGTCAAAAGCGATGGTAGTGAGAAGGTTACAGAGATCTTGTGGAAGAGAAGCAAAGAGAGCATGTTGACGCTGACGGAGAGTAAAGAAGGCATCTTCAACCTGAGACTTAGTTGAAATAATGAGCTGTTGGAGTAGGAGACGGGCATGATCAGGAAAGGGAGTGCCCAGGGGGTTGGGATTCAGGAAATGGGAGAAGGAATGGGGTAGAACCTGCTCATCAAGACAGTCACGCAGAAAGTGAATCTCAACAACTCTCTCCGTTCCTTAGACATCAAACGTACTTTTGGCCAGACTAACACTTTTCCCACTAATCTAGTTCATACCTCTCCTCCCTCTATAGATGCTCCTGGTGTCTATTCTATGTCTTGCTCCTCCTGTCCTCTTCAGTACTTTGGAGAAACTGGCCGATCTCTTTCTGACAGACTTAGGAAGCACAAAAATAGTGTTAGGCCGACACTAATAATGCTCTTTTCTGTCATGTTAGAGATCACAGTCATCCTATTGATTGGTCTTCTGCCAAAACTGTCTACCCTACGTCTAACTTTCACAGTCGCCGTCTGGTTAAATCCTCCCTTATACACAACTTTCTTGTATGAATCTTAGTCGTGGCTTTGTCTCTGTAGGATGCCTTTCTTTCCCATTACATTGTTAAATGCTCCAAACTTCAGAACACCAATGACTTAACCTGATTCTTTTTTTCCCCTTCTCCCTCTTCCCCTTTCCTCTTTCCTCTTTCTTCTTTCTCCTTTGGGTTTTCTTCTGCCTTGTATTTGTAATTTATTATTATTTCCCCCCCTCTTGTGTTCTTGTTTCTACCCTATGTGGGCCCCTAGCTCCATTGCAGTGCTACTCTTTCTTACTATATGACTGACGACTGCTGCTGCTGCTGCTGCTGTTCTTGTTCCCGTACCTATATATACTCCCTTCTTTTCTCCTTTTTGTTAGTGTAACTTTGTAAATGGTCCAAGTCGTAAGTTCCTCTCTTCCATGTTCCGGGTTATTTGTGTATTGTTCCAGTCACGGTATTGTGCCTTTTTGTTATCTTGGTAATTGGTTGTGATATCACCTGATTACTGTGATCTTATTCCATATATATGTGTATATATATACATATATATATTATATACACACATACATGTTCATAAACGGTGTGGACGATAAGTTGGTGTTGATAATATAAAGTTTGTTGTGGCGAGAATTCAATAATAAGAATTCAGTATTCTCATTATTATATCCGTCTCACAATTACTTGCTTAAGGTATCTTATTATGAACTTAATCTCTTTCAGAATGCGGTACTAAAGCTTTCTGCGACGAAGGTTTCGGAGTTTGCAGAGAATCTTGCAATAAGAAGGAGCGCGAGATTACTGGAGACTGTGGTCACACTGCTTGCAAGTGTTGCACAACACGCTTGGCTGAATGTTCAACAATTATGAATAAACACTATATCTGTGTGGACAACTGCACTTCCTGGGAACGTAGTCTAGACACCTGCAGGGAGAACTGCAGTATACTTGAGAGAAGTCGTGGCATCTGTGTGGACTTCAGAAAGTGTACTGATCCTCTGGAACATCAGTGTTGTTCACAGCCTGACTGTGTGTGTTGCAACAGTAAGTACTGAGCTCATAATTATTGCAATATTTAATATACACTTATGAATATTATTTTAATATTTCTATCTTTCAATTATGTATGCAGTTCTGGAGTTTCAATGATTGTCATAAAAATGGGAAAGGAGAAATGCGACAGTTCTTCAGTGTAACAGCTAAAAAAAAAAAAAAATTGTAATAATTCTGATGAAAAGATCCAGAAAACGTGAACAATGAAACTGTTTCAAATCATTTACCATAAATCCAAACAATGTAGGTCTTCAGAAAAGGATTTTTATAACATAGTTTAAAAGATATCTGCCATTATTATTGAAATTTATGACTTCCCTAGGAAGCTTTTGAAATTAATGATCATATACAAACACATCTTGTTTACAAATGTAGGGAAATTTGAATACTATTTCAGAAAAGATTTACTAATTTTGAAAATAATTCTGAACATAACCAAAAATTATGCAGTTAATTTTAAATTAACTTTAACAGATCATAGATAAAATTACCAGAATTTTATTTGAAAAATGCGTTAGGTTAGATTATTTCAGGCGATATTTTTAAGATTAGTTTTGGTGCCAAAAAATTTTGTTGTCTCCAAGTTCAGTAAAAAAATATGCTTATTAAACAATAAAAGAAAATTTGGTATGCGTTAGATTTTTAGGTCAGTTCGAAATATTTCTTTTCATATGCCAAAAAAAAAAAGGCAAATACCACATCTAGTATCGGGCCCTTGCTCAGACAAGATGGGACTTAAACAGATGACAACACAGAAATGAGTGAGATACTGAAACCCCAGTATGACTCTGGGTTTAGTGAGCCACTAAAGATGGACATTCCAAATGATTTTTTAATGAACGAGCCTTAAAACTCCATCAATGTATACCAGATTTCTGACATTACCTTAACTCCGATAGACATTGAGAAAGCCATTAACAACATGCCCATACACTCAGCCCCGGGCCCTGACTCGTGGAACTCTGTGTTCATTAAGAACTGCAGGAAACCCCTTTCGTGTGCTCTAAGTATACTACGGAGAAGGAGCTTATACATAGGTGAAATTCCAGTCGCTAAAAATAATGGATATTGCCCCACTCCATAATAAGAACATAAGAACATAAGAAAGGAGGAACACTGCAGCAGGCCTGTTGGCCCATACTAGGCAGGTCCTTCACAATCTGTCCTACTAACAGAATATTTGCTCAACCCAATTTTCAATGCTACCCAAGAAACAAGCTTTGATAATTCTATTTACTCATGTGCGAGTCCCACTCAAATCCAACCCCTCTCACTCATGAATTTATCCAACCTAAATTTGAAACTACCCAAGGTCCTAGCTTCAATAACCCTACTAGGCAGACTGTTCCACTCATCAACTACCCTATTTCCAAACCAATACTTTCCTATATCCTTTCTAAATCTAAAATTTATCTAACTTGAATCCATTATTGCGGGTTTTCTCTTGGAGAGATATCCTCAAGGCCTTATTTATATCCCCTTTGTTAATACCCATTTTCCACTTGTATACCTCGCTAATGCTATGTATTAATTTAGTCATTCTACGCTGAATGTTTTCTAATGAATTTATGTCCATTCTGTATTATGGAGACCAGAACTGAGCTGCGTAATCTAGGTGAGGCCTTACTAATGATGTATAAAGCTGTAATATAACCTCTGGACTTCTGTTGCTTACACTTCTTGATATAAATCCCAGTAATCTATTTGCCTTATTACGTACGCTTAAGCATTGCTGTCTTGGTTTAAGGTTGCTGCTTACCATCACCCCCAAGTCCTCGCAATCTGTATGGCTAAGTTCTACGTTATTTAACTTATAAGTGCTTGGGTTATGGACACTCCCGAGCTTCAGTACCTTGCATTTATCTACATTGAACTGCATCTGCCACTTTTCTGACCACGAATTAAGTTTGTCTAAATCTTCCTGAAGTTCTATGACATCTGTGGTTGAATCAATTATCCTACCTATCTTCGTGTCGTCGGCGAATTTGCTCATGTCACTAGTAATTCCCTCGTCAAGGTCATTGATATATATTATAAATAACAACTGGCCTAAGACTGATCCCTGTGGAACACCACTTGTTACAAGTCCTCACTCGGATTTAACCCCATTTATGCACACTCTCTGCTTCCTATTGGTGAGCCATGACTCGATCCATGACAGCACTTTTTCCCCAATGCCATGAGCTGCCACTTTCTTTCAGTCTCTGGTGCGGTACTCTATCAAAAGCCTTACTAAAGTCTAAATAAACAATATCGAATTTTTTATCGTGATCAACAGCCTCAAAAGCTTTACTGAAGAAGGTTAATAAATTAGATAGGCAGGAACGGCACCTCGTGAATCCATGCTGAGTATTATTAATCAAATTATGGTTATCTAGATGGCTTCTAATAATATCAGCTATAATTGACTCTAGTAATTTGCCTACAATTGAGGTAAGGCTTATTGGGCGGTAATTTGACGGTATGACTTGTTCCCTGCTTTAAAAATAGGAATTACATAGCCATCTTCCACATATCAGACACTACACCTGTTTGAAGAGATAAATTATAAATGTTAGATATTGGTTCACAGAGTTTCATTTTGCATTCCTTAATAACCCTAGCAAAAAGCTCATCAGGACCTGGCGATTTATTTTGTTTCATTCGGTCTAGTTGTTTCATAACCATTTCGCTAGTGACTGTGATATTACATAATTTATCTTCTTCGGGCCTCTGTAAAATTAATTACTGGGAAATTTTTAAATATCTTCTTGCGTGAAAACCGAGAGAAAATAATTATTAAAAATAGAGCACATATCATTCTCCTTGTCAGTAAGATGCCCAGAGTTATTTTTAAGGGGACCTATCTTATCCTAACTTTTGTTTTATAAACCTGGAAAAAACTTTTGGGTTAATTTTTGAATCCCTAGCAATTTTAATTTCACAGTCCCGTTTAGCTTTTCTTATCCCCTTTTTAACGTCCTCTTAATGTCAGTATACTGATTTATAATGACCCCCCACTCTTTTATGCGCCTATAAATTCCTTTCTTTTGCCTAAAAGATATTTGAGCCTATTATTCATCCATTTTGGGTCATTTCTACTTGATCTAATTTCTTTATACGGGATAAATGTTATTTGGGCAGCCTATATAGTGTTAAGAAAACTGTCATATTGATACCTCTCTTCGTTACCCCAGTCCACAGTTGATAAGTGTTCGCTAAGTCCATTATAATCTGCTAAACGAAAATCTGGGACCGTTACTGAATTATCCCCTTACCATCATACATCCATTCAATGCTAAAGGTAATTAAACCTGTGGTCGCTTGAGCCGAGTTCCTCTGTAATTTCTAAATTATTAAAAAGGGTTTCCGTTGCAAGAATCAAGTCAAGTGGGTTTTATTTCCCTGTAGGTTCTGTCAAACTCCCCTTAAAAAGCAATCCTGAACTACTTCAAAAAGTCGTTAGATTCTAAATTCCCTGTCAAGAAATTCCAACCAATCTGACTAAAGTTAAAGTCCCTAAATTACTACGTTACCCGTGCCTTGTGGATATTTAACAATTTCCTCCCAAAGTAGTCTCCCTTGTTCCCTATCTAAGTTTGAGGACGGTAAATCACCCCTCTGAAAATTTATCCAGCCCAGACTCTATTTTGTTACTTAAAGCTTTATACCCGTTTTTATGCAACAATTTAAATGGTCACGGACATAGAGCGCCACCCCACCCCGCTTCCCGATTTTCTGTCTACTTGGAACAATTTAAAACCCTGAATGTGACATTCGGCAGGCATGTCCCGATTTTTCATATTAAACCATGTCTCAGTTATTCAAAAACATCAATATTACCCGTACTTAACTAATCTCAACTCGTCCATCTTATTCCTAGCCTACGACTATTAGTGTAATTTTCATTTAAAGACCCTCCTTTCTTTTACCCTTCCTGCTCATTTCTGTTTTTCCACTATACCTATTACTGTCCTTGTCACCTAGTGCCACTGGCTTTCGAATATCCACCCTATTCTGCCTATTGCTAGTTCCCCTAGAATTTATAACATTAACCACACTGGGATTCACTGTTTTCCCCATAACCCATACCACTAACTTTTTCTAGTTTTAAAAGCCCTAACAGCTCTCTCCCTCGTTGCCAGTGCCCCCACCTCAGACCTAGATAAGTGAACCCCATCCCTGGCATACTCCTGCCACTTCTTAAAAAGGAAAATTGATTAATGAATTCAACTTTTCAAGGGGCTTCCTTAGTTTTACTAACTTTTTTCACTAAGGTGTTTGAGGAGGTAGATCATGGTAATGAATATGATTTGTGTATATGGACTACAGTAATGCTATCGATGAGTTCCACATCAGAGGCTATTGAAGAAACTTAAGGCACATGGAATAGGAGGAGAAATTTTTCCTGGGTAGAGGCATAGTTGACAAATAGGCGGCAGAGAGTTTGCATGAATGGGGAGAAATCAGAATGGGGGCAAGTCTCAAGCGTTGTCCCACAGGGGTCAGTTTGGGGCCCCCCGTTGTTTACAATTTACATAAACGACATAGATGGGGAATAAATGCAACATAAGCAAGTTTGCTGATGACACCAAGATAGGCCGTCCAATTCATTCTGGTGAGAACATTGGAGCCTTTAGGATGATTTGAATTGACTTTTATGCAGTGGTTTGGAGAATAAAATGCAGTTTAATATAGACAAATACAAAGTTGTAAATGTTGGACAGGAAAATAACCATACCACAATAAATTGAATAATGTAGATCTTAATACTTGTGATTTGAGAAGGATTTGGGGGTTTTTAGTCAGCAGTAATCTGAAACCAAGAAACCCGTGTATAAATGTTCGCAACAAAGCTAACAGAATCCTTGGCTTCATATCCAAAAGTAAAATAATAGAAGTCCTAAGGTTGTTCTTCAACTCTATATATCTTTGGTTAGGCCTCATTTAGATTATGCTGCACAGTTCTTCACCTTATTACGAATGGATATAAAAAGCACTGGAAAACGTACAGAGGAGGATGACAAAGTTGATCCCATGTATCAGAAATCTTTCCTATGAGGATAGACTGAGGGCCTTGAATCTGCACTCCTAGAAAGGCGTAAATTAGGGGGATATGATTGAGGTGTATAAATGAAAACAGGAATAAATAAAGGGGATGTAAATAGAGTGCTGAAAATATCCAGCCAAGACAGGACTCGCAGCAATGGTTTCAAGTTGGAAAAAATTAGATTCAGGAAGGATATGGAAAGCACTGGTTTGGTAATAGAGTTGTGGATGAGGAAGAAACTCCTGAGTACCGTCATAGGGACTGGGACGTTGTGTAGTTTTTAAAATAGGTTATATAAAAAACATGGTGGGTGTGGGTGGGTATGATTGGACCTGATTAGCTTGTGTTTCTAGGTCAGATGCAGTACTAATTCCCTAAGTGGAAGTGACCTGACTACCTGGAATTTACCTTTGGGGGGGTTAATCGGTGGTCGGGTCCAAGCCGGGGGGGGGGATGGACCTGCCTCGCATGGGTCAGTAGGCCTGCTGCAGTGTTCCTTTTTTTTTTATGTTCTTATTGATATCAACACTGTCTCCAGTACTCTGACCACCCACTCGCTGCCCCTCACAAACCTCTAGTAAAAACACTTACATTCCCTATTTAAAACGTAAATGTCTTGACCTTATCACATTATTCAGACTTGGGGAAATTGTTATACTCTTTTTTGGTATGTTCACTGATACTATCACGTACAATGATTTGGTATGTTCAACTGATACTATCACGTACAATGACTGGGGGTGTTCACTGATACTATCACGTACAATGACCACTAACAATATCCAAGGGGGCCAATACAACTCAAAATTCTGGGAAAACTATTTAACGATATTTCTTCACATTTTCAGTAGTCACCTAATAGCACTTACCTAATTGTGTCTGCAGGGGGGGATTCATAGCTCCTGTCCCCGCCCTCTTCAATGGTCGTTACTTTGGGGATCTTTCTCCTGCACCATAAACTTTATCATACCTCATCTTAAAAAAATGTTGGGGTCCTGCCTCCTCCTTTTGTCACTTTCCCCATTATTCCACTTCCTGACAACTCTATGACTGAAGAAATACTTTTCCATCATCCCTTTCAATTGTGACCCCTTTTTTCTGTGTCCCATCTCCCCGGGAAAATCCTGCCTATCCCACCTTGTCAATTCCTCGCAGTATTTTTTATGTTGTTATCATGTCCCCCTTTTCCCCCCCCGTCTTCCAGCACGTTAGTCCGATTTCCTTTTTAACCTTCTTGTTGGGCCCCTTCCCCCTTTGCTGCAGGGGTAGTCTTCTTTTTAAAACCTTTTTACTTTTCTAATTTCTTGACATGTTTACAAAGGGTGTGGGTTCCAAACTAGTTCTGCATACCCAATATAAGCCTGA
>WNWK01055573.1:0-11237 GCA_009830355.1 Cherax destructor
AAAAGGGTGGAGCAATAGGGCAAGGGTGATAAATTAGACACATATACAACACTTGGGTATGTATTAATATTAGTAGAATTACCGACAATATGTTAAGTAAAGGACACAAATGCAACTAATGGACATTTTATTGTAACGTTTCGCTCTCAGGAGCTTTGTCAAGCTGTTACAAACAATACATGGACACACAGGGTATATATAGGTTCAGAGTGAGGTGTAATACTAGTGGTGGTAGAAGTAGTAGTGATATAAGTTGTAGTAGTAGCAGTAATACAATAAGGTAGAACAATCAACTTGCACATGAGGAAGAGGTGAAAGCAATTACTTGGGTAGCACAAAAATATAGGTTAGACAAATATTTCTGTTGGAAGTTGGATTAGAGAAGACCTGTATCAGTGTTCCACCTCTGCGAAGTTCTTTGTGTAGTATTAGCAGGAGAGACTATGTGATGGTAGGGTTTACTGTTTTCAGGTGGATTCTTGCTAAGACTTCAGAGATGGTGAAGCTGCCTTTGTTTTGTTTAACTGTGTTAGAAAAATAAACACATAAGCAGTATAATGTGATCCTTTATTGACAACGTTTCGCCCACGCAGTGGGCTTTATCGAGTCACAGACAGATCTACCTGGAAAATGAGCAACATGGAGATATATATAGGGTACAGTCAGGTGGAGAATGCTGGGTCAGGTGGAGAAAGCTGCATGTGAGTCTTAAAAAGTAGTGTGATAGTTAAAAACATAGTGTGACTTAAAGGACCTGCAGTGTACCATTCTTGAGTTCTAGGTGGGATAGCGTTGAAGAAGTTTCTTGGCAATAGGTTCAGCTATGTTGAGAAGCCGTTGTTCTGGTTGAAGTTGTTGGATATACAGATGAGTGATGATTCTAGGATTCTTCGGTATTGCGTGTTGTCTTCTCTGGCGATGAGTCTTGCGTTTCTGTAGTTGATTAAATGGTTGTGTAAATTTCGGTGTTGAACACAGGCATTTCTTGAGTCGTCAGATCTGCCTGCGTACTGGTGTTCTGAAATGCGTGTTTGTAGGTCTCTGGATGTTTCGCCAACGTATAATTTGCTGCAGCCATTACAAGGGATTGTGTATACCCCTGCCGTGGATTGAAGCTTTTCCTGTCTGTTACTGGTAATGTCCTTAATGGTGGTGGATGTGGAGGTGGATACTCGGAATGAGGTCTTAGAAAAATGTTGGAAACTTGTTTGGAAATGGAGTTGGTGGGAAGGACTATGTATCTCTTCTCAGCAGTGTCTTCTCTGGGTGTGTTGAAGATGTTTAATGCCCGTCGTCTGCAGTCTCTAATGAAGTGACGAGGATAGTGAAGTTTGGAAAAACTTGTTCAATGAGGGAGCATTCTTCTTCAAGGAACTCACTGCTGCAGATTCTGAGTGCGCGCAGGAAAAGCCTATAATTACACCACGTTTAATTTTGGTGTCGTGGTGAGAGTAGAAGTGGAAAGATCGTGTTGATTGGTAGGTTTTCGATAGACTTTAAAACGAAGTTCATGGTCAGCTTTGCGAGAAGAACATCAAGGAAAGGAAGAGTATTGTCGACTTCTTCTTCTAGTGTAAACTGGATTGATGGCTCAACCTGGTTGAGTTCGTGTTGGAGAGCTTGAACGTTGAAGCGTCTGGGAGTTATGATGAGAATGTCGTCAACATAACGAAGCCAGGTGACAGAAGAGGGAATAATAGTGGAAAATCGCTCGGCTTCCAAATGTTCCATATATAGGTTCGCAAGGACGGCACTAAGTGGCGATCCCATGGGTAGCCCAAAAGTTTGCTGAAAGAGTTGGTTTTCGAAAGAAAAAATGTAAAGCCCACACATAGTTCAACAAGGTCGATGAAATCGCTGGCTGGAAGAGGAAGATCAAGCGAGTCGTCAATTTTCCTGCGCAAGAGATCGATAGCTTGTGTAGTAGGTACTTTGGTGAATAGGGATGTTACATCAAGGCTGGAGAGTTTCTTGTTTCTGATGTTGATGTTGCGAATGCGATTGAGAAGGTCACCAGAGTGTTTGAGATGTGCTGGACTGATGGTGCCCAAAAGTTTGGAGAGGTGTTTAGCGAGAATTCCTGAGATTTGGTGGGGAGCACTGCCTATTCCCGAGGATATGGGCCTCAATGGGATACCTGGTTTGTGAGTTTTGGCAGACCTACATTCTGGCAGGTCTGGGGTTGCTGGGAATGGTGTGTAGAAGTTTCTTTCCTAGTTCTGATTCCCTCAGAATGCGGCGAGTCTTGTGAAGAAATGTTTTGGTGAGGTTGTCCACTTGATTAGTAGTGAGAGGTTTGTAGGTATCTGGGTCATTAAGTAGATTAAGCATTTTGTTCCTGTAATCGTCAGTGTTCAAGATTACGACACCACCTCCTTTATCAGCGGTGGTAACCCTGATGGTCGTGTCTTCTGCTAAAGTTTTAAGTGCAATGATGTAACGTCGAGGTATGACTGGGGTACTGTGTGTTGAGATGGCTGCTGAGATGATGCCTTGAAGATAGCCTTTTTGGAAATCGGAGTCATTGTGTCTGTAGTTTTTAGCGATGAAATTGAGGTCTTGTTTTGGTTTCGTGATTCCTGTTGCAAATTTGAGACCTAAGCTGAGGGCTTCAGTTTCTGTGGTTGACAGTGGACGAGTTGAAAGATTTTGAATAATTTCAGGTCTTCCTAAACTTTTCCACTGAGAATTATCGCAGAGAGTTTGGAGTTTCCTAGTAAGTCTGATTTTTTGCTGAACATTAGCTGTGGTAACTCTGCTGCGAATAATTTCGGCGGTGCGTCTGTTCATGTTACCCCAGCATTCTCCACCTGACTGTACCCTATATATATCTCCATGTTGCTCATTTTCCAGGTAGATCTGTCTGTGACTCGATAAAGCCCACTGCGTGGGCGAAACGTTGTCAATAAAGGATCACATTATACTGCTTATGTGTTTATTTTTCCATTGTGTCGGTATTTTATACCATTTATTTCCATCGTGTCAAACACTGCAGTAGAAATGTATCCTTCACACAGAGAATACCTGGATCTTCTTCTAAAAGCTTACTCACTTCGCAATAGACACAATTTTCTTCGTGACTGTATCCAAGAAATGGTGTTACCAAGATCTACTCCTCCTCAAATTGCCAACATTAAACCTCCTTTCTCCGCAACTGCACGAACTTACCTTGAAGAGTGTGCAGATGACCTGAACAACGCTACAAAGGAAACTTTTCTTCAAGCCAGGACACTAGGCACGACACTCCGGGGTAACATGAACAGACGCACCGCCGAAATTATTCGCAGCAGAGTTACCACAGCTAATGTTCAGCAAAAATCAGACTTACTAGGAAACTCCAAACTCTCTGCGATAATTCTCAGTGGAAAAGTTTAGGAAGACCTGAAATTATTCAAAATCTTTCAACTCGTCCACTGTCAACCACAGAAACTGAAGCCCTCAGCTTAGGTCTCAAATTTGCAACAGGAATCACGAAACCAAAACAAGACCTCAATTTCATCGCTAAAAACTACAGACACAATGACTCCGATTTCCAAAAGGCTATCTTCAAGGCATCATCTCAGCAGCCATCTCAACACACAGTACCCCAGTCATACCTCGACGTTACATCATTGCACTTAAAACTTTAGCAGAAGACACGACCATCAGGGTTACCACCGCTGATAAAGGAGGTGGTGTCGTAATCTTGAACACTGACGATTACAGGAACAAAATGCTTAATCTACTTAATGACCCAGATACCTACAAACCTCTCACTACTAATCAAGTGGACAACCTCACCAAAACATTTCTTCACAAGACTCGCCGCATTCTGAGGGAATCAGAACTAGGAAAGAAACTTCTACACACCATTCCCAGCAACCCCAGACCTGCCAGAATGTACGGTCTGCCAAAAACTCACAAACCAGGTATCCCATTGAGGCCCATATCCTCGGGAATAGGCAGTGCTCCCACCAAATCTCAGGAATTCTCGCTAAACACCTCTCCAAACTTTTGGGCACCATCAGTCCAGCACATCTCAAACACTCTGGTGACCTTCTCAATCGCATTCGCAACATCAACATCAGAAACAAGAAACTCTCCAGCCTTGATGTAACATCCCTATTCACCAAAGTACCTACTACACAAGCTATCGATCTCTTGCGCAGGAAAATTGACGACTCGCTTGATCTTCCTCTTCCAGCCAGCGATTTCATCGACCTTGTTGAACTATGTGTGGGCTTTACATGTTTCTCTTTCGAAAACCAACTCTTTCAGCAAACTTTTGGACTACCCATGGGATCGCCACTTAGTGCCGTCCTTGCGAACCTATATATGGAACATTTGGAAGCCGAGCGATTTTCCACTATTATTCCCTCTTCTGTCACCTGGCTTCGTTATGTTGACGACATTCTCATCATAACTCCCAGACGCTTCAACGTTCAAGCTCTCCAACACGAACTCAACCAGGTTGAGCCATCAATCCAGTTTACACTAGAAGAAGAAGTCGACAATACTCTTCCTTTCCTTGATGTTCTTCTCTGCAAAGCTGACCATGAACTTCGTTTTAAAGTCTATCGAAAACCTACCAATCAACACGATCTTCTCCACTTCTACTCTCACCACGACACCAAAATTAAACGTGGTGTAATTATAGGCTTTTTCCTGCGCGCACTCAGAATCTGCAGCAGTGAGTTCCTTGAAGAAGAATGCTCCCTCATTGAACAAGTTTTTCCAAACTTCACTATCCTCGTCACTTCATTAGAGACTGCAGACGACGGGCATTAAACATCTTCAACACACCCAGAGAAGACACTGCTGAGAAGAGATACATAGTCCTTCCCACCAACTCCATTTCCAAACAAGTTTCCAACATTTTTCTAAGACCTCATTCCGAGTATCCACCTCCCATCCACCACCATTAAGGACATTACCAGTAACAGACAGGAAAAGCTTCAATCCACGGCAGGGGTATACACAATCCCTTGTAATGGCTGCAGCAAATTATACGTTGGCGAAACATCCAGAGACCTACAAACACGCATTTCAGAACACCAGTACGCAGGCAGATCTGACGACTCAAGAAATGCCTGTGTTCAACACCGAAATTTACACAACCATTTAATCAACTACAGAAACGCAAGACTCATCGCCAAGAAGACAACACGCAATACCGAAGAATCCTAGAATCATCACTCATCTGTATATCCAACAACTTCAACCAGAACAACGGCTTCTACAACATAGCTGAACCTATTGCCAAGAAACTTCTTCAACGCTATCCCACCTAGAACTCAAGAATGGTACACTGCAGGTCCTTTAAGTCACACTATGTTTTTAACTATCACACTACTTTTTAAGACTCACATGCAGCTTTCTCCACCTGACCCAGCATTCTCCACCTGACTGTACCCTATATATATCTCCATGTTGCTCATTTTCCAGGTAGATCTGTCTGTGACTCGATAAAGCCCACTGCGTGGGCGAAACGTTGTCAATAAAGGATCACATTATACTGCTTATGTGTTTATTTTTCCATTGTGTCGGTATTTTATACCATTTATTTCCAACTGTGTTAGAAACAGCGATAAGTGCTGATTCAAGGCACTTGCGTCTGCGGAAATTAGTTTCTTTGATTACTAATTAGGCCTCTCTGAATTTCATGAAATGATTGGTGGAATTCTGGTGTTGTACGCAGGCGTTGTTCAGGTTATCGTTCCTACATGCACGTTCCTACTCTGTATCTTTCACCCAGGTAGATCTGTTTGTGACTTGATAAAGCCCACTGTGTGGGCGAAACGTTGTCAATAAAGGATCACATTATACTGCTTATGTGTTTATTTCTCCATTGTGTCGGTATTTTATACCATTTATTTCCAACAGGGAAAGGGGTGGAGCAACAGAAGGGGTGGAGCAACAGGGTAAGGGGTGGAGCAACAGGGAAAGGGGTGCAGCAACAGGGAAAGGGGTGGGACAACAGGGAAAGGGGTGGAGCAACAGGGGAAGGGGTGGGACAACAGGGAAAGGGGTGGAGCAACAGGGAAAGGGGTGGGACAACAGGGAAAGGGGTGGAGCAACTGGGAAAGGGGTGGAGCAACAGGGGAAGGGGTGGGACAACAGGGAAAGGGGTGGAGCAACTGGGAAAGGGGTGGGACAACAGGGAAGGGGGTGGAGCAACAGGGGAAGGGGTGGATAAACAGGGAAAGGGGTGGAGAAACAGGGAAAGGGGTGGAGAAACAGGGAAAGGGGTGGAGAAACAGGGAAAGGGGTGGAGAAACAGGGAAAGGGGTGGAGAAACAGGGAAAGGGGTGGGACAACAGGGAAAGGGGTGGAGAAACAGGGAAAGGGGTGGAGAAACAGGGAAAGGGGGAGCAACTGGGAAAGGGGTAGAGGAAGTATCCCAGCACTCCACAGACTCCCAGACAAGTACCCCAAGAAATGAAGCAAACATCATGTTTAGAAAACAGTAGGAGACAGGAGAATCAAAGTATAGTACTCAGTTGTACTTCCGCTGGTAAACCAGCGGAAGGCCTCGGTCAGATGACCAAAAGCACCAGCTGCGTGTCATCATATGAGGTAATCAGTACCTAGTTCTACAGTCTTCTAATTATGTCCCTGAATTTGTATTGAAAAAGCCATTGGATGGCGGAACGTCTACAATAGATATCCAGATGTTGCACACGTGTCAAGTTCTTCTTGATTTTTAGTGTAAAGGTGACCCGGGGCCTTAGTGAACCACGTGCTGTCTTGAGGCTTCAAGAACCACGTGCCGTCTTGAGGCTTCAAGAACCACGTGCCGTCTTGAGGCTTCAAGAACCACGTGCTGTCTTGAGGCTTCAAGAACCACGTGCTGTCTTGAGGCTTCAAGAACCACGTGCTGTCTTGAGGCTTCAAGAACCACGTGCTGTCTTGAGGCTTCAAGAACCACGTGCTGTCTTGAGGCTTCAAGAACCACGTGCTGTCTTGAGGCTTCAAAAACCACGTGCTGTCTTGAGGCTTCAAGAACCACGTGCTGTCTTGAGGCTTCAAGAACCACCTGCTGTCTTGAGGCTTCAAGAACCACCTGCTGTCTTGAGGCTTCAAGAACCACCTGCTGTCTTGAGGCTTCAAGAACCACGTGCTGTCTTGAGGCTTCAAGAACCACGTGCTGTCTTGAGGCTTCAAGAACCACGTGCTGTCTTGAGGCTTCAAGAACCACGTGCTGTCTTGAGGCTTCAAGAACCACCTGCTGTCTTGAGGCTTCAAGACTAACACACTTTCTAAACCACATCAATGAAGAAAAATGAAAAAATATTGATTCTTACGCTCGAATTATCTTAAGAGGTTGTATATAGTAATGTTAGAGCAACACAGTGTTGCTGCTACACTGAGAAGTGTTGCTGCTACACTGAGAATAACACTGGCAATGGTGAAGTACAGTGTTGCTGCTACACTGAGAATAACACTAGCAATGGTGAAGTACAGTGTTGCTGCTACACTGGGAATAACACTAGCAATGGTGAAGTACAGTGTTGCTGCTACACTGAGAATAACACTGGCAATGGTGAAGTACAGTGTTGCTGCTACACTGAGAATAACACTGGCAATGGTGAAGTACAGTGTTGCTGCAACACTGAGAATAACACTAGCAATGGTGAAGTACAGTGTTGCTGCTACACTGAGAATAACACTAGCAATGGTGAAGTACAGTGTTGCTGCTACACTGAGAATAACACTAGCAATGGTGAAGTACAGTGTTGCTGCTACACTGGAGTGATAACACTGGCAATGGTGAAGTACAGTGTTGCTGCTACACTGAGAATAACACTAGCAATGGTGAAGTACAGTGTTGCTGCTACACTGAAGTGATAACACTGGCAATGGTGAAGTACAGTGTTGCTGCTACACTGAGAATAACACTAGCAATGGTGAAGTACAGTGTTGCTGCTACACTGAGAATAACACTAGCAATGGTGAAGTACAGTGTTGCTGCTACACTGAGAATAACACTGGCAATGGTGAAGTACAGTGTTGCTGCTACACTGAGAATAACACTGGCAATGGTGAAGTACAGTGTTGCTGCAACACTGAGAATAACACTAGCAATGGTGAAGTACAGTGTTGCTGCTACACTGAGAATAACACTAGCAATGGTGAAGTACAGTGTTGCTGCTACACTGAGAATAACACTAGCAATGGTGAAGTACAGTGTTGCTGCTACACTGAGAGTGATAACACTGGCAATGGTGAAGTACAGTGTTGCTGCTACACTGAGAATAACACTAGCAATGGTGAAGTACAGTGTTGCTGCTACACTGAGAGTGATAACACTGGCAATGGTGAAGGAGTGGTCACCACACTTGTATGATGGAGTGGTCACCACACTTGTATGATGGAGTGGTCACCGCACTTGTATGATGGAGTGGTCACCACACTTGTATGATGGAGTGGTCACCACACTTGCATGATGGTCATCACACTTGCATGATGGAGTGGTCACCACACTTGTATGATGGAGTGGTCACCGCACTTGTATGATGGAGTGGTCACCACACTTGTATGATGGAGTGGTCACCACACTTGCATGATGGTCATCACACTTGCATGATGGAGTGGTCACCACACTTGTATGATGGAGTGGTCACCACACTTGTATGATGGAGTGGTCACCACACTTGTATGATGGAGTGGTCACCACACTTGTATGATGGAGTGGTCACCACACTTGCATGATGGAGTGGTCACCACACTTGCATGATGGAGTGGTCACCACACTTGCATGATGGAGTGGTCACCACACTTGCATGATGGAGTGGTCACCACACTTGTATGATGGAGTGGTCACCACACTTGTATGATGGAGTGGTCACCACATTGCATGGAGTGGTCACCACACTTGCATGATGGAGTGGTCACCACACTTGCATGATGGAGTGGTCACCACACTTGCATGATGGAGTGGTCACCACACTTGTATGATGGAGTGGTCACCACACTTGTATGATGGAGTGGTCACCACACTTGTATGATGGTGTGGTCACCACACTTGTATGATGGTGTGGTCACCACACTTGTATGATAGTGTGGTCACCACACTTGCATGATGGAGTGGCCACCACACTTGTATGGAGTGGTCACCACACTTGTATGATGGAGTGGTCACCACACTTGCATGATGGAGTGGTCACCACACTTGCATGATGGAGTGGTCACCACACTTGCATGATTGAGTGGTCACCACACTTGTATGGAGTAGTCACCACACTTGTATGATGGAGTGGTCACCACACTTGTATGATGGAGTGGTCACCACACTTGTATGATGGAGTGGTCACCACACTTGTATGATGGAGTGGTCACCACACTTGTATGATGGAGTGGTCACCACACTTGTATGATGGAGTGGTCACCACACTTGTATGATGGAGTGGTCACCACACTTGTATGATGGAGTGGTCACCACACTTGTATGATGGAGTGGTCACCACACTTGTATGATGGAGTGGTCACCACACTTGTATGATGGAGTGGTCACCACACTTGTATGATGGAGTGGTCACCACACTTGTATGATGGAGTGGTCACCACACTTGTATGATGGAGTGGTCACCACACTTGTATGATGGAGTGGTCACCACACTTGTATGATGGAGTGGTCACCACACTTGTATGATGGAGTGGTCACCACACTTGTATGATGGAGTGGTCACCACACTTGTATGATGGAGTGGTCACCACACTTGTATGATAAAGTGCCGGCACTCTGAAGGAGGGATGTTAATGTTGCAGTTTTGTAGCTGTAGTGTAGACATGCCTCTGGCAAGACAGTGATGGAGTGAATGATGAAAGTTTTTCTTTGTTGGGCCACCTTGCCTTGGTGGGAAACGGCCTATGTGTTAATAAAATATATATATATATATATATATATATATATATATATATATATATATATATATATATATATATATATATATATATATATATATATATATATAATATAAATATAAATATAATATATATATATATATATATATATATATATATATATATATATATATATATATATATATATATACTTAGGTCACGCTACACATGTAGACGTTTATGTATACACACTCATCTGAGTTTTCTTTGATTTGATTTTAATGGTTCTTGTTTCTTATTGCTTTTCCTTTCATATCCATGGGGAAGTGGAATAAGAATCTTTCCTCCGTAAGCCATGCGTGTTGTAAAAGTCAACTAAAATGCCGGGAACACTGGGCTAGTAACCCCTTTTCCTGTATAGCTTACTAAAAAGAAAAAGAAGAAACCCGTCAAAGTGGGATGTTTGAATGTGCGTGGATGTTGTGCGAATGATAAGAAAGAGATGATTGTAGATGTTATGAATGAAAAGAAGCTGGATGTCCTGGTTTTAAGTGAGACAAAGCTGAAGGGGGTAGGAGAGTTTCAGTGGGGAGAAATAAATGGGATTAGGTCAGGGGTTTCAAATAGAGTTTGAGCTAAAGAAGGAGTGGCAATAATGTTGAATAATCAGTTATGGCAGGTAAGAGGGAATATAAATGTATAAATTCAAGGATTATGTGGAGTAAAATAAAGGTTGGATGTGAAAAGTGGGTTATAGTAAGTGTTTATGCACCTGGAGAAGAGAGAAGTGTAGAGGAGAGAGATTTTGGGAAATGTTGAGTGAGGGGTGTGGGGAGTTTTGAACCAAGTGAGAGAGTAATTGTGGTTGGGGATCTTAATGCTAAAGTGGGTAAAAATGTTGTGGAGGGAGTAGTAGGTAAATTTGGGGTGCCAGGGGTAAATGTAAATGGGAAATTATTAATTGAGCTATGTGTAGAAAAGAGGTTTGGTAATAAGTAATACATATTTTATGAAAAAGAGGATAAATAAATATACAAGGTATGATATAGCACGTAAGGAAAGTAGTTTGTTGGATTATGTATTGGTGGATAAAAGGTTGATGGGTAGGCTTCAGGATGTACATGTTTATAGAGGGCAACAGATATATCGGATCATTATTTAGTTGTAGCTACAGTTAGAGTAAAGGTAGATGGGACAAAAAGAAAATGGCAACAGCATGTAAGAGAGAGGTAAAAGCGTATAAACTAAGGGAGGAAGAAGTTAGGGTGAGATATAAGCAACTATTGGCAGAAAGGTGGGCTAGTGCAAGTATGAGTAGTGGGGGTTGAAGAGAGTTGGGATAGTTTTAAAATGCAGTATTAGAAATGTGGGGCAGAAGTTTGTGGCTATAGGAGGGTGGGTGCAGGAGGAAGAGG
>WNWK01055574.1:0-11237 GCA_009830355.1 Cherax destructor
GGGTGCCATCATCCAAGAACCAGATATTGAGCTCACTGGAGAGCGCTTCTGTGACTTCCTTGATGACTAGACAGAATAGAAAGGGGGCGAGAGGTCCCCTGTTGCACACCTCACACGAGTCAATTTCATGGTCCCCAAACAATAGTTTAGAAGCCACACTATAACACGATTCTATGAAGGGATAGAGGGAAGGGAAGTGTCTAGAAACTGCTTGGAGAGCAGCATCCCTTCTGACTGAGTTGAAAGCATTGGCAAAGTCTAATTTGATCAAGGCTTTTTCATTGACATGTTGTTGATGTATACTGTGCTGCATGGGCAGCTGCTTCACAGCCTTGTTGAACACCAAAACCGAGCTGAGTTGGTTTCAACATTGAGGCAGCATCTTGACTCACCATTCGATGCTGCAGCCTTGGCAACTAGGCGCCGAAGGGTGTTGCCCACTGCAATGGGTCTGATTCCTCCATCTTTTTTCCGGAGGGCACAGTGAGCACCAAGAAAAGGGGTCTAATGGCTTCTGGGACACTGCCAGCCAGGCACACTTTGGGAAAATTTGGTGAATTTAGACAGCAACCTCTCTGAAACCTCACCAAGTGCTGGATTGAGCATTTGTTTTAAGTGTTGTGGCCTAAACCGGTGAAACCTCCTGCTGAGCCCTGTGGGGTCAATGTTGGTACTGGGAGCCCTAGTTGGATGTTTGTCCTTCAGGGCTTGTGCTGTAATGACATCCTTAGGAGCGATGGTATCCTCACTGGTTATAAGCCTCAGTGCCCCAATAGTATTACCCTCTTCTATTTTTCTGCTAATTTGGGCCCTGATTTTTGAGGCGTCAGGTGTCCTGTATATATATATTCAAATGGTTTCAGGAAGAAACCCAAATATTCTTCCTAGGAGCCTTTTTATCCACTCTCCGAGGCTATGGGTCCCTTTGTACCAGAGGTGAACCCTGTCAATGTATTCTGTCTTTTAATAAAACATTCATATATTATATATACAGGGGTGGTAGGAGAAGAAAATATTCAAACAGCTCCGGGGAGAACCTCGAGTTTTCCCTGAGGTACGTTTATCGTCTTCTCTGGGGATGAGGGTCCCCAGTAAGTTCTAGAGGTGGTACTCCTATATATTATAATATATATATATATATATATATATATATATATATATATATATATATATATATATATATATATATATATATATATATATATATATATATGGAAGGATGGTAAGCGATTGCTTGGGACTACACCTGTGCTGCCACATTGGCAGACACCTACCTGCCACACTCCTTAGCCAAGGGGTGGAGCTGCCAGCACAGGAGACCAGAAGACCCGAAAATTTGAAGACCTTCCCTCTTGCTATAACTTCATCCCAATAGGTCGGAGACCCATGGAGCATGGGGCAAGTGTGCTCTAAAGTTTCTAAAGGGAGCTGGGGGGAAAACTCATCATAGAAACCAAGGACCACAGGGCGACCAGTTTCCTCTTTCAGAGACTCAGTGTTGCGACCCAGGGAAATGCCTGCAGTATTCTGGGCACGGGCCCACTGCCGGGGAGTTGGACGAAGTGTTTGACATGTAGCTCTGATTATCTATGTTGTTTTACTCCCCATTGTATTTTGTCTATATATATATATATATATATATATATATATATATATATGTATATATATATATATATATATATGCGGGTTCGAACGCAGGATTCGAACCTGCGTTCATTGATACAGAGTGAACAGGTGTGATTCCTGCTGTGGACTGAGAGATATAATATGCATCCCTTCCTCCCCATACTTTCAACCGTTCTCACAAAGAGAACATTTTCCTATACATCTCATTTAATATTCACTTTGTTCTTTATTCTATCTACTGTCAAAACTAATGGATGCTACCTTCACCCTTCTCTTCTCGTTTATTTTCTCTCTTTTTTTTGTAGCTCCATCCAGAGTTTTCTTCCTTTGTGTTCATCATTCAGTAAGGTCAACGAGGGTAATGTTCTCAGGTGTACCAAAGATTAAGTAAAGAGTGTGAGGTGCTGGAAGTGTGTGAACGTGTGTAGGGTGGTGGGAAGTCGTCTACGTAAGGTGCTGGAAGTGTGTGAAAGTGTGTAGGGTGGTGGGAAGTCGTCTACGTAAGGTGCTGGAAGTGTGTGAAAGTGTGTAGGGTGGTGGAAGTCGTCTACGTAGGTGCTGGAAGTGTGTGAAAGTGTGTAGGGTGGTGGGAAGTCGTCTACGTAAGGTGCTGGAAGTGTGTGAAAGTGTGTAGGGTGGTGGGAAGTCGTCTACGTAAGCATTTACAAACATTCACACTCACCAGAAGTTACTAGTATATTACAAAATACAATAAAACACGATGAAAGCTACGGAAAAAGAAAGTAAAGAACAATAATATAATAAAGCGAGGAGGAAGCCGTGCGTGAGAACACGGAACTTCCTGATAAGAAAAAACAGAAAATATTCACCAGGCAAACTTAAGTTCCGACGTGTGAAAAGAGATAAAAAAACATTGGACAGACCGTGATCAAACAGCGCTTGAAAGAACACATTGTGTACAACTTTTCTCCTCGTCTCTTCTCCACCAACACACTGAGTGAACAAGATATAACAAAGGCAGTGGATTAGGTACATGTGAAAAACTTAGGTTTCATCAGTCCTATATGAAGAAGAATGGTGAAGATCAGAAGGAGTTTGGGGTAATCAGTCCCTCAGCCTGGGGTTGATGTTATCAGTCCATCAATCATGAAAAGAATACAGCGTAGAAGTGAAGCAAGTGAAGAATTCTCTATATCAAGATCCGAAGATGTTGCTGTGTCTGACAGTAACATAGATAAATCGTTCAGAAAATCGACAAGATGATAAATTAGCTATGTGCAACACCTGTGAAGCCACTGTATGGCGAAACGTTTCCTCATTAAAGATACCCAAGTGTTGCACATGTCTCTAATTTATCATCTTGTCGGTCTCTGAACCATTCATCTAGAAAGGTGATGGTCTCTGGGAATCTGCTGGCCAAAGTTTACAAGTCAATGTAAACAGGAGAGTGGCTGCACCAGCGGAAGATAGTGAATTCACTCGGAATATTTACGGAAGGAAACAGGCAGATAATACTTAACTTTAGAAGCGTATCATTGACATCAATATTAATTAAGGTAGTGGACAAAATAATCGGAAAGCGAGTGTGTATCACCTTGAGAATAAAGACTTCATAAATAAGAACCAGAACGTATTAGTGGCCGTAAATCCTGTCTGGGATCTTATGACGGTAACAGAAATAATAGGGGAGAGAGGCGGGTGGGTTGCATATTCTGCGGGGGAGCTGACACTTTACGGAAAGGTGGGGCTAAAACAATCGATGGCTCCTGGAGTTTAACCACCACCAAGTGCAAAACCCCAGAATTTTGGGGGAAGGACAAAAAGACCGCATAGGGGGTTTACAGTCTACGAGGTAAAAGGGCTCCCAAAAACTCATTTAAAGGGAAAAGGATCTTGGCTGAGCATCATCCAAACATCTCCCGAGGCGCACTCTCCTGAGGCACACGTCTCCTGAGGCACACGTCAGTCAAAAAACTGCTGAAACATATGGACGCTTGGAAAACCTAAAATAGCGTTTCGACATCAAGTAAGGAGCTATTCATGACACTGTACACTGTGCATGTCGGGCCCCTTTGGAGTATGCAGCACCAGTTTGGAACCCACCCTAGTCAAACATGTCAAGAAATTAGAGAAGGTGCAAAGGTTTGTGGCAAAACTGTCACGGAGCAAAAGAAAATTAAGGAAAATTGGGAAAATTAACCTGACAACAATAGAGGGACAGCAGGAATGGGGAAAACCATGATAACGAAAATACTTGAGGATTTGACAAGGTGGATAGCGACAGGATGTTCCAGAGATGGGACACAGCAACAAGGGGGTCATAGCTGGAAGTTGAAGACTCAGGTAGTCATAGGGATGTTAGGGTAGTGTAGTGGAGGCAGGACCCATACATAGCTTTAAGAAGTGGTTCGTTAAAGCTCATGGAAAAAGGGAAAGAGTGGACCTAGTAGCACCAGGGAAGGGCTGGGAGGTAGATGCGGGAAACTGTGTCTCGACCCCCCAATCACTACAAAGCTAGTGCATAAAAAAGGTGTCTCGGGGGAAAATTATGATCAACACTTTCTTTGAAAAGGGGAAAATAAAAGGGGGAATGATAATGAAGGCGAAGTCCCCTCCTGTGTTGTGAAGTGTTGGACCGACACACACACACACACACACACACACACACACACACACACACACACACACACACTTTACACACACACACACAACACACACACACACACACAAAACGCCTCTGAAAACCCCCGGGAGGCAAGACCCTTCCCACCAAAAAAGGCTACAGGAAAAAAAAAGGGAGAAAATGGCCATGTACAGACGGGAAACCCAAAGAACTGCAGGGGGAAAAAGGGGGCAATGGGAGGAGGAGAGGGGCAAAGGCGGTGTTTATTCATGGGCTGAATGAGAGAGAGCGGGAAGGACACACACTGAAAGACGGCAGGCAAAAAAGAAAGGAGATTGAGAACATCATCAAAGAAATAGGTGAAGAAGACATGTCCGAGATTGAAATTTTTTTGAAAATGGGGGGTACTCGAAAGGGAGAAAACGACCGCTTTAAACTGATTCTCAGGACATAAAAGGGGGACAGAATCCTCCAAAAGAAAAAAAGACTGGGGAAAAGGAAAAATACAGGAGGGGGTTCCTAGACCGGGGCAGAACAAAAAACCCGAAGCAGCAAACTGAGGGGGGAGGACAAAAAAGGGGAAAAGGGGGGTGGGAAAGACAAGGACGGAAAACAGCAAAAGGACAACCAGAGGGGGTAGGAGCAAAAGGGGGGACACACACAGGGCCCCCCCCCAACACCCAACAACCAAAACCCCCAAAACAAACTACAACCCCCTCACCCCCCCAATTTTTAAAATCCCACTATAGAACCCCCCAGTCCCCCGGAGGGCCCTCACCCCCCACAGCCCCCCAAAAAAAACAGTGGAGAGGGGGAACTGAAAAGGGAAAGGTACACAAATCTGATGAAATAAAAAATAAGTGGGAAAGGGGGAAAAAAAAGTCAAAAGGCACCCTTTTTCCAAAAAGCCCTCCCCAAAAACCAAAAACCCCGGGGATGATAACAGATGCCATCTTTCCCAAAAGGGGTACCAGATCCTGAGGAAAGACAAAAAGGGGAACCCGAGGAGGTGGAGGAGGGACTGCTGATAAAAAACCAAGGGGGGTTTTTATGGCTCAAGGGGGAAAGGAGAAGCGGAGATTAAAAATTGGAATGTTAAAAATCTGGAGGCCCCCAAAGGGGGGGTTTTCGGTTTTTCCCCCCCCCAGAACAGCAGGAGGCCAAGGCAAGAGTATGATGAGAGTAATAGACGATGGTTGAAAACTGGCGGGGAAATGGAAAAAGGGGTCATGCCCAGAAAAGGGAAAAGCTACTGATCATGGGTGACTTCAACCACAAAAAGGGAAAAAGACTGGGAAAATTTTGGGCCACGGGGGGGGCCCAAAATACTGGGGGGGAAGATGAGGGGGGTGGTACGGGAAAAATTTCCCCTGCCCAAAAATGTAAAAGGGGTGCTACCAGGGAGGGGAGAGGATGAACCGGGAGATTGGCCCCAGTATTCCCTTAATTGGGGCAGATTTTGGGGGGACCTCCCCAAAAGAAAGGGCCCACCGGGGGAAATGATCATATGGTTCTAAGTTTTTATTACACAGTAGGAAAAAAAAGGGGGAGGGGGAAAAGGGGGGGTAGGGCCCCCCAAAAGAAAAATTCTAAAAAGGGGGTTTTTCAGGCATGAAGAACTTCCCAAAGGGGGTTAGTGGGACAGAGAAATGGAAGGAAAATCAAAAAAGAGATGATGGAATATGTTTACAACAAACAAGGAAGCTGAGGGAGGTTTGTACCCAAAAAGGGGAAAAAAAAACAACGAAAAAAAAAAGGGTGAGGGGCCCCCGGGTTTACCCAAAAATGGGAGGGACCCAAAAAAAGTGGCCCCGGGGAAAGGAAAAGGGGTTTTAAAGGGAAAAAAACCCCCCAAAATAAGGGGAGCAGTCGTAAAAGGGCCCGAAATGAATTTTTCCCGGGAAGGGGGGCCCCCCAATTGAGTGACCCTAAAAACAAAACCAAAACTGACCCAAAACTGTTGGACAGTCCCCCTCGGAGGAGAAAAATAAGGGCCCGGTGATCAGGCTGAAAGGGAAAAGGAAAGGGGGGGGGGGGAAAAAAAAACAAAGCGAAGGGGTGGGGGGAAATCAACATAAATTCAAAGAATTTTTACAGAGGAGATAAAAAAGGGCCCCCAGAAAGGAGGAGGAAAGGAGAACCTTTTTGTGCTGGGCACAATACACACAAAAGGGGGAAGGGAAAAGGGTCCCCCGCCCCCCTAGATAATTTTTGGGCGATGGGGCCCGATAACATCTCTCCATGGGGCCTGAGAGGGAGCGGAGGAGCTATGTGTACCCCTAACAACGATCTTCAACACGTCTATCGGAACAGGGCAACTACCTGAGGTATGGAAGACAGCAAATGTAGTTCCAATCTTTAAAAAAGGAGACAGGAACGTTGCACTAAACTACAGACCAGTGTCACTGACATGTATAGTATGCAAGGTCATGGAGAAGATTATCAGAAGAAGAGTGGTGGAGCACCTAGAAAGGAATGAGCTTATCAACGACGGCCAACACGGTTTCAGGGACGGGAAATCCTGTGTCACAAACCTACTGGAGTTCTACGACAGGGTGACAGCAGTAAGACAAGAGAGAGAGGGGTGGGTAGATTGCATATTCCTGGACTGTAAGAAGGCATTTGACACAGTTCCACACAAGAGATTAGTGCAAGCTGGAGGACCAGGTAGGGATAACAGGGAAGGCACTACAATGGATCAGGGAATACCTGTCAGGAAGACACCAGCGAGTCAAGGTATGTGGCGAGGCGTCAAAGTGGGCGCCTGTGATGAGCGGAGTTCTACAGGGGTCAGTCCTAGGACCGGTGCTGTTTCTAGTATATGTGAACAACATGGCGGAAGGAATAGACTCAGAAGTGTCCCTGTTTGCAGATGATGTGAAGTTGATGAGAAGAATTCTATCGGACGAGGACCAGGCAGAACTACAAAGATTGGGAAAGAGCAAAGAGGACTGCAGACGGAGTACAGTCTAGGGGCCCAGAGACTAAAAACCTCACTCAAGAAAAAGGATCTTGGGGTGAGTATATCACCGAGCACATCTCCTGAGGCGCACATCAACAAATAACTGTTGTAGCATATGGGCGCCTAACAAACCTAAGAATAGCATTCCGACATCTTAATAAGGAATCGTTCAGGACCCTGTACACTGTGTACGTTAGGCCCATACTGGAGTATGCAGCACCAGTTTGGAACCCACACCTAGCCAAGCACGTAAGAAAGTTAGAGAAATTGCAAAGGTTTGCATCAAGAGCTCAGGGGCATGCCCTACCAGGAGAGGTTAAGGGAAATTGACCCGACGACACTGGAGGACAGGAGAGATAGGAGGGATATAGTAAAGTAAAGTAAAGTAAAGTAAATTTTATTTCTTTGCAAGTATACATAGATATTGGTAGTTACAATCATAAAACTGAAATGCAAGGAGAGCCACTGGCATGCCATGGTATTAGGGGCAGCTTAATCTAATGACTTATAGACTATGTACATAATACTAGAGAAATTGATTGAGTTTATTCTAGTTATATATTTTATTTCAAATTACAATATGATGATATTATACTGTTAAAATGACAATATGATGATATTACATTGTAACAAGTGTTTAGGAGGATGGTAATAAAAAATTGAGATTATCTTAAGGAAAATAACACTGAGCATTTTTGAAAGTATGAGTATTTAGTTTAAGGTGAGTAGGTGATTTTTGAGAAGAGTCTTAAATTGATTTTCAGACAAGGTTAACTTAATATTTACTGGTAATGAATTCCAGATTCTGGGGCCCTTATGTGTCTTGTATTGTGGTCGTGGGATCTATTAAAGTTGTTGAGGAGAATTTTGAGCGGAGGGTTTATATTAGCATGTAGAGTTTTATGTATGTAGTAGGCACATGAATAGGTATGAATGTTTTCTACGGTGAGTAGTTTTAGACTTTTGAATATTGGTGGATTATGCTGTCTAGAGTGGAAATTTGTTATCATCCTGACTGCAGCCTTTTCTGGGTTATGAGTGGTCTAAGGTGATTTAATGTTGTTGAGCCCCATGCACAGATTCCATAGGTGAGATAAGGGTAGATAAGTGAATGATATAGTGCAAGGAGAGCTGATTGTGGCACATAATAGCGTATCTTTGATAATATGCCTACTGAGATTTTCTTGGAAATTTGTTGTATGTGGGTTTGGAATTTAAGTCTGCTGTCAAGATGGATTCCTAGGAATTTTTCCTCTGTGAGTCTTGTGATGGGTGAACCATTGAGTGTTATGTTAAGTGGAACATTTGTGGCTTTGCTTCCAAACTGTATGAAGTAGGTCTTGTCAGTATTGAGAGTAAGCTTGTTAGTCGTCATCCATGTTGATATTTTCTGTTACTCTGCATTAACAGTGTTGGCCACGGTAGGTCATTTATGTAAATGAGGAATAGGAGTGGCCCCAGGACACTTCCTTGAGGGACCCGACTGTAATTTGTTGTGTGGAAGAGTTCGCTCCATTTGTGTACACGTATTGGCTTATGTTGCTAAGGTATGACTTTAGGTAGTTGAGTGGGTGCCCCCTTATACCATAGTGTGCTAATTTTGTGAGCAGTAAATCATGGTCGACTGTATCGAAAGCTTTGCGTAGATCAATGAAGATTCCCAGTGGGACTTCTTTCTTCTCAAGTGCGGTGTATATTAACTCTAACATGTGTATAATAGCATTGTTTGTGCTCTTGTTGGTCCTGAATCCAAATTGACAGGGGTTGAGTACATTGTGTGCGACGAGGTAGGAATAGATCTGTCTATGAATTAATTTTTCAAAGATTTTAGAGAGCAGTGGTAAATTAGAAATTGGTCTATAATTATTCAAGTCAGTTTGATCACCTCCTTTGTGGATCGGGGTGACCCTAGCTATTTTGAGTATTGATGGGAAGGTAGAGGTTTCAATGGATTTATTGAAAAGTGTTGCTATAATTGGTGACAGTACCTGTGAAGCTTTTTTGTACATAAAAGGTGGTAAGCTGTTTATCTCTCCTGCCTTGTTTTTAAAGGTGTTGATTATGAGCGAGACTTCAATTGGGTTGGTAGGAGATAGGAATAGTGCATTAGGGTAGGTGTTGGTGAGGTAGTCTGTTGGACGGGTGTTCGAGCTTTATGATAACGACATGTAAAATATTGAGAGGAATCGACAAGGTGGACAGAGACAGGATGTTCCAGAGATGGGACACAGCAACAAGGGAAGCTGAAGACTCAGATGAGTCATAGGGATGTTAGGGAGTATTTCTTCAATCACAGAGTTTTCAGGAAGTGGAAATGTCTGGGAAGTGATGTAGTGGAGACAGGATCCATACATAGCTTTAAGAACAGGTATGATAAAGCTAATGGAGCAGGAAGAGTGACCTAGTAGCGGCAAGTGAAGAGCGGGGCCAGGAGCTGTGAATCGACCCCTGCAACCACAACTAGGTGAGTACTCACACACACTTATCCTTGGTGGTCAGGATGAGTGGCCTTCCAGTAGGTTACTCAGTTCCGGTATTATTTAATCCCTCAATGTTTACACTATGTACGGCTCTCTTGAGATGTGTTATACTCATTTGTGTTGCAGCGGTCAAGTCTCAGCTCCTGTCCCCGTCTGTCAACTTGCCGATTAACGGATTTACTCCCAACTAACCTCATGGACCTTATCGTATCTTCTCTTACAACTATGTATGGAGTCTGCCCCGTCACTTCATAGAGGTCATACCACTTCCTGACTATCCTAAGACTGAAGAAGTACTTCCTGACTGTATCCTCGTTCCCCACAGCTCTCACAGTGTATCACTGTCAACCCTATCATGTTCTATATCGTTATTATGTCTTCCCTGGTCATTCTAATCTTTAATAACAATAGGTGCAGTCCTTTACCATTTCCTCAGTTGATTTCCTTTACCTCTGACACTTAGCTCTGATATTTACTGCAGCGGTTATTGTGCAGCTTCTATCCCCTCAGTATATACTCCGTTTCCGATCTTCTTGCTAATACCCTAATTTTACGACCTTGTATTTGTAGGAGTTGAACTAAAGTAGTCATTTGCCTAATCAATCCTGGAGTTTGTACAGTCCCATTTATAGTTTCTCTCGTGTTCTCATTGATTATTTATTCTCATTTTCTTAACATCATCTGCAAATTGTGATGTGAATAAGTGGTTTAAAAACCGACAAGTTGATAAATGAGACACCTATAGGATGACCTACTTCCACTAGTAGCTTTGTCCAATGGTGACTCCGCCTACCACTGCTCCACCTCACCTCTCGTCAGTATATAAGCGCCATCTCCGCGAATATGCTGCACTTTATCACGATTGATGGACTGAACCTTGTACATGTACCTTGTACATGTACAAGGTACATGTATAATTATTATTATTGTTGTTGTAATTTTTATTATTATTATTATTATTATTATTATTATTATTATTATTATTATTATTATTATTATTATTATTATTGTTATTATTATTATTATTATTATTATTATTATTATTATTACTATTATTATTACTATCGACTCCAGGCTGAGGGACTGATTACCTCAAACTCCTCCTCATCTTCCACCTTTCTCTGCATTGGACTGAAAAGCCATTGGCTAGAGAAACATTTCCAGAATAAAGGTACCCAAATGTTTCCCAAGTGTCTCATTTAGCAAACAATGTGTTGCGTATCTTGAAGTATACGCAATAAGAATTTTATATTTCATGTATATCTATTATCATATAAGTTTATATTGGAGATATTTTCAGTAATAGCTAAACTAAAAATATCTTACTTTATAAACTTGTATATAGTTGTGTAAATAGGTAGGATGATATATGACGGTAGCTAACTAGCTATCCGGTCGTTATGAAACGTCAGGTATTCCCGCCTTGAAGCCACGTCACCATACCTAAGGTTGTGGCCACCAGCCTGACCCAAGGCAGTCTTCACTTGCTCTCTGATGGAGAACAAACTTCCCTTACCTTGTGGAAGTGGCGCCACAAAACTATCTGTCTCCTGGATTAACTTCTTCTTGCATTTCCTGAGGAATT
>WNWK01055575.1:0-11237 GCA_009830355.1 Cherax destructor
CGAATGGTCATTGCTTGTATATGTGTTTCACTCGTGAATGTTATGTGTCCATGGTCACGGAATTACTGGTGAAACCTCACTTATGGGAGTTACATTGCTTTCAACATTGTATCTCTCCCTCAGTTCTCCCTAGTGATTATCTGAGCACAAATAAGTGACACAGAGAATACTCGGTCTGGCCAGGGAATTGACGTTTCAATGCGGTGTGATAGTCGGTAACTTTCTGCCGCTGTTCACTCGCTCACTTTGATTGATTCTGCAAGATCGGTCTTGCATGACTAGATGTCTTGGTGTCATCCATGCATCATCCTAATATGGGGTAATAATGCTGACATAATGTCTGAAGTTATGGATGCGAGTCATCAATACATGGCTGAGTCAGGTAAAACGATTTCCTTGACTCAGAGCCATTTCATATTATATGAGTCTTACAATCTATATTCCAGTGGTCCTCAACAAGTGTACCCACTTAATGGTCAAATGTGCGCTGAGGGCCCTACGGTTTTGTTATCACTGTACAGTATGGAACGTACATATAAGTGAATTCATAATTTCAAGTGAGGGCTGCATCCATTTCCCAGTAGGTTCCCAACGTGTGGCCCGTGGGGTCAGGCTGGGGACCGTGGTGTGTGCCCACACTCCACGGGGGTGTGCCACTGACAGAAGTAGTATTTCTTTGTGACACAATTTTCTTAAATTCACAACATAGATCTGAAACTGTCTTTTACTTGTAACTCATCAGAAATTCAACTTTACATTAATTGAAGGCTGTTTCATATATTTTTTTTGTCGTTGAGAAAACAAATGTTTTCACGTCTCAGGTATTATAATTAATAGCTGAGTCACAAATTAGCCTTGGACAGGTGGCGATCAATTTGCCAATTTGATTTTATTTCATCTGAAGTGATTTGAGATGTGTCAATACAGACGCTATTTTGTGTTCTTAAGAATGATTAACTCTTAAATTTTCACTAAATATATTCCCTAACTATGAATATATATTATATTAGAAATATATATGTGTGCCTTCACACATTGAACAGCTGTGTTTTGAAAGATTGTATCAGCTTTGTTATGATACGTCAACGATGAATCCATACTTCTTTTGTCATTTGGAGTCACGTTGAAGATCATTAGTAACATCTGGGACACTTCGTCTTACAAGTGTTCATGTTCACTTAGTCTGTTCAACACATAATGTAACTTTCAATTTTTTCAACTTCACTCGAATTGCCATCACTTGTTCATGAGTTTCACTCATTAATGTTGTGTCTGTGATTAAGTCCCGGAATTAGTTTTGTACTCCGATGAGATTTTAATTTCTTCACGTTTTCCGTATCTGAGTAATTGAAATTTCTCATCATTGAACTTCATATTGTTTTCTGCAGCCCATTTAAAGATTTGGGTTATGTCTGCTTGAGTCTTGCAGTGTCTTCAACGGTGGACACTGTCATACAGATTCGGGTGTCATCTGCAAGGAAGACACAGCACTGTGTCTTATATCCCTGTCAATGTCTGATATGAGGATGAGGAATAGGATGGGAGCAAGTACTGTGCCTTGTGGAACAGAGCTTTCACAGTAGCTGCCTCAGACTTTACTCTGTTGACTACTACTCTTTGTGTTCTACATGTTAGGAAATTATAGATCCATCTACCAACTTTTCCTGTTATTCCTTTATCACGCATTTTGTGTGCTATTACACCATGGTCACACTTGTCAAAGGCTTTTGCAAAATCTGTGTATATAACATCTGCATTCTGTTTATCTTCTAGAGCATCCAGAACCTGGTCGTAGTGGTCCAGTAGTTGGGACAGACAGGAGCGGCCTGCTCTAAACCCATGCTGTCCTGGGTTGTGCAATTGATGGGTATCAAGATGGGTGGCGATCTTGCTTCTTAGAACCCTTTCAAAGATTTTTATGATATGGGACGTTATCGCAATTGGTCTGTAGTTCTTTGCTATTGCTTTACTGCCCCCTTTGTGGAGCGGGGCTATGTCTGTTGTTTTTAGTAGCTGCGGGACGATCCCAGTGTCCATGCTCCCTCTCCATAGGATGTTAAAAGCATGTGATAGGGGCTTCTTGCAGTTCTTGATGAACACGGAGTTCCATGAGTCTGGTCCTGGAGCGGAGTGCATGGGCATGTCATTTATTGCCTTTTCGAAGTCATTTGGCGTCGTGGTGATGTCAGAAAGGCATGCGTCTGTCAAGTTCTGTGGCACTCTCATAAAAATTCATTTAGGTTTTCGATTTTCAGTCTGGTTAGTGGCTCCTAAAACTGAGTCATACTGGGATTTAAGTAACTCACTCATTTCCTTGCTGTCATCTGTGTAGGACCCATCCCATTTAAGTAGGGGCCCAATACTAGTTGTTCTCGACTTTGATTTTGCATAGGAAAAGAAATACTTAGGGTTTCTTTCAATTTCATTTATGGCTTTTAGTTCTTCCCGTGTCTCTTGATTCCTGTAAGATTCCTTTAGTTTTAATTCGATGTTTGCTATTTCTCTGACTAGTGTCTCCCTACGTATTTCAGAGATATTGGCCTCCTGTAGCCGCTCCGTTATTCTTTGCCTTCGCCTGTATAGGGAGCGCCTCTCTCTTTCTAGTTTGCATCTTCTCCTTTTCCTTAAGGGAATTTGCCTTGAGCAAACCTCAAGTACCACAGAGTTAATTTGTTCTAGACATAGGTTGGGATCCGTGATGCTTAGGCAATCTTCCCAGTTTATATCATTTAGGACTTGGTTTACTTGGTCCCACCTTATGGTTTTGTTATTGAAGTTGAATTTGGAGAAAGCTCCTCGCGGCTGATCACATTTTGTTGATCTGGGGCTCCCCGCATGCATGTCTGGACCTCTATTATGTTGTGATCTGAGTATATTGTTTTTTATATGATGACATTTCGTATCAGATCATCATTGTTGGTGAAGATGAGGTCCCGCGTATTCTCTAATCTTGTTGGCTCTACTATTTTCTGGTTTAAGGTGAACTTGGTGCAGAGATTTAAAAGTTCATGCATGTGTGAATTTTCATCTGAGCTGCCTCCTGGTGTTATCTCTGCTACCACATTGTTTGCAATGTTCCTCCATTTTTGGTGCCTGAGGTTGAAATCCCCAGTAGCAAGATGTTGGGGGCAGGAGCTGAAGATTTTCCAGACAGTGGCCAATTTTCAGAAGCTGTTCCTGGAATTATTGGGACGTTGCATCTGGGGCTTGTAGACAACCACGATGACCAGGTTTTTATTCTCGACCTTTATTGCTAATACTTCAACTACATCATTTGAGGCATTTAGTAGTTCTGAACATATAAGTGACTCTGTGATATAAGGCCAACCCCCCTTTTTGCCTGTTCACTCTGTCACACCTGTATAGGTTGTAGCCCAGGGGTCCATATTTCATTGTCCAAGTGATCTCTTATGTGGGTCTCTGTGAAAGCCGCAAACATAGCATTTGACTCTGTAAGCAGTCCACGAATGTAAGGTACCTTGTTGTTTGTTGCTGGCTTTAGACCCTGTATATTAGCAAAGATGAATGTAGTTGGATTGGTGGTATTGGTGGTATGGGGGGTCTTTTTCCTGGCTCTAATATCTGTTGTAATGGAGTGGAGGCCACTGACTGTGATTCCACTCCAGAAATGATTGCAGTTGGTGTACAATTTCTTTCATTTCCTGCCAGCTTTTTTCCTTCCTGGCACTAAAAACCCTCTCTCCGGAGTGGCTGTGGCTACCCTGATTTTGCCATGGTCTGGATGTTCTGTGTCGCCTCGTACCCTTTGGTGGTATGCCTGGCAATATAAGTTATAACACTGTCTTTCCTGAATTGATGTGTGGCACATTTCAGGGTGGAAAAACTTACAGGACGGTAGGTTGCATTTGCCTGTTTTCATATGGGAACGGCATTTTCTGGGGTGATCATAATTGCATGTCCCATCTGATTTCCCAGATTTTCCATGCCTGCAGATACCAAGTGCATAATATTCACATAGGCCTGGTTTCCGTTTGCCCTGGTTATTTGTGACTGTGTTCCCCATTGGTGGGTGTGTTCCTGTCTCGTGTCTGTCTTCGTTACTAGTCCTAACAATGGAGCCTTCAACTGTTTCCGGTAATTTATCTTCAGTATTTCCCCTGGCATCCCTATCTACCGTGTTATTGCTAGTTTGTAACACTGTTTTGTGTGTGTCCTTATCTACACCTGTTTCCCCATCATTTATTTCACTAGAGCTTGAAAGGTGAGTGAAGTGACAGGAGAGGAGGTAATGTGAGGTCACTGGTGACTACACCATCACTTCTCATTACCACCAGGTGGTAATGAGAATATAACCCTCAGTACTTGAAATAAAATAAAGTATAAGAATAAAGAATAATGAGAATAAAACTGGGGACAGTGAATATTACTATTCCACTAAACACAGTTTATTATTAAAGTCCTTGTTCAATAATATATTTGGGAACAGGAGAACACTATTGGGTTTAGATAATTGGGATTGTAACATAAGCAGGAGACAAGGGTTACAGTTAAACTGATGAAACAGAATATAACTTACAATATAGTTCAGAGGACAGTTCACCACAGGAACTCAGTCACACTCTAGCCACAGGTCCCAAGATCTACACAGCATGAGCACGGCTCCAAGCCGTGCCCAGTGTCTCCTCCAGAGACTCTCCAGCAGCCTTCTCCAAGAGCTCTGCCCACAGGCAGCAGCTCTGCCAGAATCTCGTGCCCAGAGCTCTGCACACCGGCAAGAGCTCCACCAGAATCTCTTGCTCAGAGCTCTGCACACAGGCCAGAGCTCCGCCAGAATCTGTCTCCTCTAGCTGTTTCCTCGAGCTTATATGGTCCTTTCAAGCACCTCACCTCCCCCTGCGGCATACACCACGTGTTAAGACCTGACGCCAGGCAAGACCAAAAGACCTGAGTCTTAAGCCGAGAGGCGTGTCTGACAGGTATTTGCCAAGGCAAGGTGTGGTTAATTAGGTCTCCTTTTGACCTCACAGCACAGTGACTACATCACATTGTTTAATAAAATTTTGTGTATTGTGTTTTATTCACTGTCATTGATCAATATCATTTATGAGTGGTGTTACGTAAAGAACAAATTCACCTTAAGAAGTACAGTGGCCCCCGGTTTCGTCCTTAATCCTTTCCAGATGGTCTGTCGAAATCCCAAAACTGACGAAAACCGAAAAATATTTCCCAAAAATAATGAAACCAAAAACCATTCCAAAACCCCAAAAAATTAACAAAAATTTTTTTTTAAAATAACTATAATTTTCAAAAGAAAAGAATGAGAAATAAATATTAATGCTAATTTTTCTGGGGAAATTAACATTTAAATCTTTATTACAAATTTTTTGAAGACCCGTTGGCTTGGAAGAAACAGGAGGGGAGGAGGGGATTATTGTTTTGGGAAGGGGGGAACCTCCTCCATAAGGGCTTAGGTATCGGGCCCCTTTAGGGGTTTCTTCCCCCTTTGTCTTTTACTGGCACTGGACCAGGTTGAGAATCACTGCCCCTGTCGCACAAAAAACTGTCCAGAAGTCCTGTTTCTGGCGTCTCTTTAAGATTTGCCCAAAATGGAACAAGACATTGTCACTGAACATGTTAACACGGCTTGCAACAGTTTTGTTAGGGGGGTAATTCTCCGCAAAAATTTGCAACTCTACTCCCTTTGCACACATGATGTTAATCACTGATGAAGGCTTATTCTTCCCTCTCTTTCTCCTCCTCTGAAGCAAAATTTTCTCAGCTGCGATCTGTTGCTGTTCCCGTTGAAGGTCTTGCAGCTCTTCAGTGGTTAGCTCTTCCCTGTGGTCCCCCCCACCAACTCTTCAACATCCTGGCCACTCACATTCCCAAATCCATGGGCTTCCCCCAAAAACAATAAATTCCATAAAAGCCATAGGGTCGTCAGGGTCAGCCTCAAACCCTTCCAAATTCTTCTCTTGGACACAATCTGGCCAAATTTTTTTCCAACCAGGTTCATCGTCAGGAAGTCACCCCGCCGCCTTATCTATAAGGCTTATGCAATTGAGGATTTTGAAGGGGATTCCTCCAGAACTCTTTAGGGTCAATTCAGTGTCTGGGGCCTTTAGGGATTTTCGGGAGCGATACACCAGTAAAGGCTTCATTTTGAAATCCCCACTTGTTTTCCCCAAGAAAAAGTTAGCCTATCCTTCACAGGTTTGTTTCCTGGCAATTCCTTTTTCCTCCTGCATGATGTAGGTCCTCTTTTGGGATTTTCTTCCAAAAAAGGCCTGTTTCTTACAAAATGAACACTTGTTGGGGAGGGAATCCCTTTAGCCTCTACGTACTTTGAATTTATCAACGAATTCTTCGGCTGCATGTTTGGGCTGAACCTGCAGCCTCGCCCTCCCCTTTCCACACTGTGTATGTCACTTCGCTTCTTGAATCTGTTTTAAACCCGCCTTTGCTGGCCTTTAAAATTTACTAAACAGCCTTGTTCCAGGCATTTTCTTTACGAGATCCCCATGCAACTGCCGGGCCTTTTCCAAAAATTTTCCCCTCCACAACACTATCTCCTGCTAACTGTTTTTTGTTATCCACCCCCAACAACTTCTCCACGTCTTCGATTGTTTGTGATCTCTGTTTCGTTAGCATATTTACCCCTTTGCAACAAGCTTCCTTGATTTTTTCTTTCTTTTACCAGGATGGAACTGATTATTGATTTGGACTTCTTATACATCCTGGCAAGCTCGGGCCCCACGACCCCCTTTTTATATTTTTTAAAAAGCTCTTTTTTGAATTCTATCGTGTTTCTCGCCTTCTTTTTCCAAAGGGTTGGCACTTGAATTTTCTTTTGGCCCCCCTGGTGGCTTATTTCGCAGGCGCACCTATAAACAAGCAGAGTATTTTCACTAACAATTGACGGAGGGGGGCTGGGTCCCGGTACGGCAGTGTCCTGGGCGCCGGCGGGACGCGTCTGATACGGACGATTTCCGAGTCATGCACAAAAAACCCCGAGTAAAACTTCTCCAAAAAAGTGGTCGAAATGGGAAATTTTAGATATTAAAACAGGACGAAAACCGGAGTGTTACTGTATTTGAAAATGTTATACAACTGATGATATATGGATGGATATACCGAATGGGGAAATACATTTCCATGTGAACAAATGAAAGAAAAGGTGATAATGGCACAGTGTAGAAAGGGCCCTTCTTTCCATGTTAGATAAAAAACCCCCAAACCACAAAAGTTTTAGTTACAGAGGCTGGGGAAGGTGAGGGGGGATGGAGTAGTATTGTTCCAGCGGGTTGAAGAAGGAATGGTGGATGAGTGAGAGATCTTGTTCTAGGGGTCGGAACACGGTCTTAGGTAATGGGAGTAGACTACGATAGAGCGTTCCAAGTTTCGCCCGTCGTAGATCACGTCTCACCTTCTGTATCGGGGAATTTTCCCTGAAATATAGTTTCCTGAAGGTTTTTTGGAGTTGAGAGTATGTCCCTTTCATTTCTCAATTTTTCTTTTACCTAAAAGTCAGCCAATAGTAGTAAGTTTGTTTTTGACCTGAACAGAGTACAGTTATAAAAAATTTATGTTACATTTCATATATATGAGTTTCCTAGAATAACCCAAGGAAGTCAGGCAAAGTTACTCATCGCTTCTGGGGTCTAGTGATAACAAACATTGCAACTGTCATTCATAGCAACATGTGTGTGAGTTACCTTGGATAAGCCAAAAGTTCAAGGTAACGTATTTTGCATTCGAATATGCTTGGGACTTTTACTTTTCGCAACATTGCAAGTTTGATGTGGCTCTAGGACTATCATTCAATTTTCCCCCGTGGTTTTTTTTTGTTTTGGGATTTCCCCATTTTATCACCTAATTGTGGTTGCGGGGGTCGATTCATGGCTCCTGGCCCCCCCCCTCTTCACTGTCCGCTAGGGTCACTCTCCCTGTTCCATAAAGCTTTATCATCCCTCCCCTTTGAAGCTATGTATGGAACCTGCCTGTGTTTGTGTGTGTACTCCCCCAAGGGTTGCGGGGGTCGATTCACAGCTCCTGGCCCTCCTCTTCACGGGCGCTACTAGGTCACTTTTCCCTGCTCCATGGATCATACCTCTTCGTAAAGCTATGTATGGATCCTGCCTCCACTACATCATTTCCCAGACTTTCCACTTCCTGACAACTCTGTGACTGAAGAAATACTTCCCTAACATCCCTGTGATTCATCTGATTTCCTTCAATTTCCCAAACTGTGTCCCATCTCTGGAACATCCTGTCTCTGTCCACCTTGTCAATTCCTCTCAGTATTTTATATGTCTTTTCAAACCCCTCTATCTCTCCTGTCCTCCAGTATTGTCAGGTCGTTTTCCCCTTAACCTCCCCCTCGAGGTTTCCCCCTTAGCTCCGAGACTAGTCTTGTTAAAACCCTTTTGCACTTTTTCTAATTTCCCCCATGCTTGGCTGGGGTGTGGGAAATTTCCAACCCAATATGGGCCCTAATGTACATAGTGTGGGTCCTGAACGATTCCTTATTGAGATGTTGGAATGCTTTTTTTAGGTTTGCCAGGTGCCCGTATGCTGCAGCAGTTATTTGGAGATGTGCCGGGTGTTATCTTAGCCAAGATTTTTTTCCCTTTGGGAGGAGGTTTGGGGTTTTGGGCCCCCCAGATTACTTCTGTTTCCTTTTTCCCTTTTTCCCCCTTCGTTTTTTGCATTTGGTAGGTTAATTTCCAGGAGCCATTTGGGTTAAAACCGGGCCTGCAGTCTACCCAGATCCCTTTGTAGTTCAGTTTCCTCGTCCGATTTACTTTTTTTCATCATCTGCAAAAAGAAACAGCACCGGTCCTAGGACTAAACCCTGTGGCCCCCCTGCTCGTTACAGGTGCCCACTCTGACACCCCCGCAACTTACCATGACTCGCTGTTGTCCTCCTGACGGGGTATTCCCTGATCCACTGCAGTGCCTTCCTGTTATCCCTGCCTGGTCCTCCAGCTTTTGCACTAATCTCTTGTGTGGAACTGCATCAAACGCCTTCTTACAGTAAAAGAAAATCAGTTATACCCACCCCCTCTCTCCCCCTGTCATACTGCTGTCACCCTGTCATAGAACTCCAGTAGGTTTGTGACACAGGTTTTCCCCCGTCCCTGAAACCAACCATGCTGGTTGTCGTTGATAAGCCTTTTTCCCTTTCTAGGTGTTCCACCACTCTTCTCTAAATAATTTTCTCCAACTTTACATATTTTACAAGTCAGTGACACTGGTCTGTGGGTTTTCGCCCTTCTGTCTACCGTCTTCCATACCTCAGGTAGTCGCCCTGTTTCATAGATGTATTGAAGATTGTTGTTAATGGTAAAATATCCCTCTGCTCCCTCAGAACCCATGGTGGTGAACCCCCCAAAGCCCTTTTAAAGGATCTTTTTCCCGGGTTTGCAGCCTCTTTATTTCTTCCCCGATTGTATCTATTGTGTCCAAAACTTGATGGTGTAAGTGGACCCCCCTCCGTCTTTCTGGACTCCTTCTGTTTCTGGGGGAACACTTCTTTTTAATCTCATGTTGAGCTCCTCACATACCTTGTGGGCGTTTCTTGTGATCTTCCTCCTTCCTTCCTCAGCCCCGATTACCTGGTCCTTGATTGTTTTTTCCCGAAACAGCTTCGGGTCCGAAATTTTGGGTTTCTCTGCTATGTCATTATCATATTGTTTTTGGGCCTCCGTTCTTACTCTGCAATTTGTTTCTGGCTCTCCAACTGCTCTCCTTATTCTTCTGGGTTTCCTTCTTACTTCTTCCATTCTCTATCACACTTGGTTTTGGCCCCTTCACCTTTGGGTGAGCCAAAAGGGTCATCCTGGCTTTCTCGCCATTTCGTTACTCTTGGGGACAAACCTCTCCTCAGCTTCCTTGCAGTTCTCTGTCCCACTGAACCTAGTGCAGGAAATTCTTCATGCCTTTTAGTTCCCTCTTGTAGTTTGGCTTCATTCATCCTGCCCCTTTCCCTTTTTCCCTCTCCACTTGTAATTCTGCTTTTAATTTAAACTCAGGAACCAGGGCCACCACCGAGGGGGCTTTCATATGTGATGTCCCGGATCTGCACTACTCAAGGTGAATACTAGGTACAGTCTTGCTGGTTCATCCTCTTTTCTCTCTCTCTGGTAGTGTTTACGTGGTGGTACATAAAGTTTTCCAGTACCACCCCCTCAAAAACTTTCCCTCCACGTTTCTAGGCCCCCCTGTGGCTCCAGGTTCACCCAGTTGATTTCTTTGTGATTGAAGTCACCCAAAATCCCGCTTTACCCTGATCCCTGAGCCTTCTGGCCACTTTGGGCCCCTTGGGCAACCATCGCAATATTACTCTCATCATAATCTTACCATAGCCTCCTGCTGTTCTGTGATGGTTATACATCACTGCAATTACCACCCTGGGACCTCCAGACTGGGAAATGTTTTTTTATTATGTAATCTCTTTTCTCCTCTCTAGAGCTCATGAAAATCCCATTGGTTTTAGATGAACAGTACCACTCCTCCACCCTTCTGTTCCCCGTCTTTCCTCAGGATATGATATCCCGTTTGGGAAAGGGGGATCTGTTATCATTGATGTGAGCTTTTTCTCTGAGAGCTTTGATGGGCCGGGGATGTGTCTTTTACTATTTCGTGCTACTCCTCCCACTTATTCATTATTCCATCAGCGTTGGTGTGCCATACCATCAGTTTCCATCCAACACTGTGTTTTTGGGGGGTTTTGGGGATGGGGGTCTGGGTGTGCTGTGGGGTTCTGGGATAGGGGGGGTTGGGGCTGTAAGTGTGGATTGTGAGTTTTTGTTGGGATAGGGGTTTTTTGGGTGTGGGTTCTGGGGGTGGTTCTTTTATGCTTTTGCTTTTTGCTCTTCAATGCTCTGGTTGTCCTCTGCTGACTTTGTCCTTGTTTTTTTTCCCAGCTCCTTTCCTTTTCTGTGTTCTCTTCCCCCAGCTGCTGTCGTTCCCGTTTTCCCGATCTGTCATGGTCTAGGAACACCCTTTTTTATGTTGATGATTCCTTCAGCTATGGTTTTTTCAGGATCCGTTCCACACTGTTTCTGTCTTGAAAATCAGTTTGACCAGCCGATTTCTCCCCCTTTAAATACCCCCTATTCTTTGAAAATTTACTGTCTCAGTCATGTCCTTCTCGCCTATTTCTTTGATGATGTTTTCAATCAAATTTTTTCTTTTTTGCCATCTTTCATTGTTGTCCTCCCATCGTTCTCCTGAAGCTTTTGCGCCCTGAAAATAGGTCACAAAAGTAATCT
>WNWK01055576.1:0-11236 GCA_009830355.1 Cherax destructor
GTTTGTATCAAACCCCAAAAATATTCTGAAATAACAAAAAATATTTTTCATTTTTTTTTAAATTAATGTTAATTTCTAAAATATATTTATTTTACAATTAAATTGCGCTTTTAAAAAGGGGTGGTTTTCAAAGTTTTTTTTTTTTAAAAAAATTAAAAATTTTTTACATTAACATAAAAAAAATATATCTTTAAACTATAAGAAAATTTTTTAGAAAGGACTTAATTTTAGATATTCTTGCAATTGACCATTTTACCAAATAACATATATATATATATATATATATATATATAAAAATATATTTTTAAACGTATAGAAAATTTTAAAAAAGGGATTTAATTTTAAAATTCTTTTAATTTTTTTCCCTTTAAAGATATTTTTTTTAATTTTTATTAAAATTTTTTGTTGGATTAAAAATTTTGAAACCTACCTAACCCATTATAACAAGCGCAATTTAATTTTTTTAATATAATATATATATATATATATATATATATATATATTTATATATATATATGTGGATTTGGTAAAACTTGGGTTTTTGGGTTAAAAAGAACGCCATCTTGAAAAAGACAAGTGAAAATTTGTATGCAATAATTTCGCCAAAATCATTCTGAACATAACGAAAAAAAATATTTCATTGGTTTGTTTATTATTAAATTTAAAGTTAATGTATCTAAAAAATATTTAGTTGGGGTTTGGCTAAATTAAATTGGGTTTTGGAATAAGGCTAGGTAGGTTTTTAAAGTTTTTTGGTACAAAAAATAAATTCTTAACAAAAATGAAAAAATATATCTTTTAAAGTATAAAGAAAATTTTAGAAAGGACTTAATTTTAGATGAGTTCGTTAATTAAAAAATATATATATATATTTTTGTCAAAATTTTAAAAATTGCGATTTTGGCTTAAATATGTTTCTTCCCTAAACAAGCGAAAAATTTTTGTATGCAAAATTTAAAAATCATTTGAACCAAAGAAAAAAAAATATTTCATTGTGTTTGTTTATTATTAAATTATTGTTAACGTATCTAAAATATATTTAGGGGGTTTGGCTAAATTAAATTACGCTTGTTTTAAAAGGTTAGGGAGGTTTTCAAAATTTTCTTGGTACAAAATTATATATTTTTTCATTAACATAAATGAAAAAAAATATCTTTAAACGTATAAGAATTTTTTTTTGGGGCTTAATTTTTAAAAGAGTTCTTCAATTGACCGTTTTCCTAATCGGCAGACATATAAAAATATATATATATAATATATATATATATATATATATATATATATATATATATATATTTCCCGGGGAAAATAAAAATTGCGATTTTGAATTAAATGGGAAAGTCTTCTTGGAAAAAAACAAGGAAATTTTTTGTATAAAAAAATTTTCAAAAAACATTCGGGTTTAACGAAAAAAAAATATTTATTTTGGTTTGTTTAAAACAATTTTTTTAAAATTATCAAAAAATTTTAGTTTGGGTAAGGTTAAAATAAATTCTTTGTTAAATAAAATTAGTTGTTTTCAAGGTTCTTTTTAACAAAATTATTAATTTTTTCATTAACATATATGAAAAAAATATATATCTTTAAATGTATAGAGAAAATTTTAGAATGTACTGATTTTAGATGAGTTCTTGCTAATTTTAGAAAGGACTTAATTTTAGATGAGTTCTTGCTAATTGACCAGTTTTACCTAATCGGCACGACATATATATATATTCTCTTATAGTTTGAAGATATTTTTTTTTAAATTTATGTTAATGTAAATTATAATTTTGTACAAGAGAAACTTTAAAAACCCTTTACCTAACCTTATTACAACAAGCTATTTAATTTAGCTAACCCCAACTAAATATATTTTAATACGTTAACATTAATTTAATAAAAAAACAAACACAATTAAATATATTTTTTCGTTATGTTCAGAATGATTTTTTCGAAATTATTGCATACACAAATTTTCACTTGTCTTATATGGCAAGGTGAGCGTTGCTATTTAAGAAACACAATGAAATATATTTTTTCGTTAGGTTCTGAATAATTTTTTAAATTTTGATACAAAAATTTGCTTGTCTTATAGGGAAGAAGAGCGTTGCTATTTTAGCCAAAATAGAGTTTTATAATCGGCACGACATATATATATATATATATATTTTATATATATATATATATATATTTTGTGCCGATTAGGTAAACTGCGATTTTTTTAAAAGCAACGCTCACCTTGCCATATAAGACAGTGAAAATTTGTATGCAATAATGTCGCCAAAATCATGCTGATCATAACAAAAAATATATTTCATTGTGTTTGTTTATTATTAAATTAATGTTAACGTATATAAATATATTAAGTTGGTTAGGCTAAATTAAATTCGCTTGTTGTAATAAGGTTAGGTAGGTTTTCAAAGTTTCTCTTGGTACAAAATTATAAATTCTTACATTAACATAAATGAAAAATATATCTTTAAACGTGTAAGAGAAAATTTTAGAAAGGACTTAATTTTAGATGAGTTCTTCTAATTGACCAGTTTTACCTAATCGGCACGACATATATATATATTCTCTATAGTTTGAAGATATTTTTTTTAATTTATGTTAATGTAAGAATTTATAATTTTGTATCAAGAGAAATTTTTGAAAACCTACCTAACCTATTACAACAAGCGAATTTAGCCTAACCCTAAATATTTTTTAGATAGTTAACATTAATTTAATAATACAAACACAATTAAATATATTTTTTCGTTATGTTCAGAATGATTTTTCGAAATTTTTGCATACACAAATTTTCACTTGTCTTATATGGCAGGGAGCGGCTATTTAAGCCAAATCGCAAGTTTTACCTAATCGGAAACGACTTTATATATATATATATATATATATATATATTATTTATATAATATATATATATATATATATATATATATATATATATATATATATGTCGTGCCGATTAGAAAAACTGGTCAATTAGCAAGAATTCATCTAAAATTAGTCCTTTCTAAAATTTTTATACTTAAAAGTATTTTTAATTTATGTTAATGTAAGATTGAAAATTAACAAGAGAAACTTGAATTGTCCAACCTTATTAAAAAGCAATTTAATTTACCTCCCCAAAATATTTTAGATACGTTAACATTAATTTATTAATAAAAAAACAAAATGAAATATTTTTTTCGTTATGTTTAGAATGATTTTGCTGAAATTATTACATACAAAAATTTCACTTGCTTAATGGAGGTGAGCGCGTATTTGCCAAAAATGCAAGTTTTCAATCGGCACGACATACTATATATATATATAAGTCTTGCCGATTAGTAAAACTGACAATTAGCTAAGAACTCATCTAAAAAGTCCTTTCTAAAATTTTGTTTATACGTTTAAAGATGTATTTTTTCATTTATGTTAATGTAAGAATTTTTATTTTGAAAAGAGAAACTTTGAAAACCTACCAATTTTTTTAACAAGGCAATTTATTTAGTTTACCCAACCAAATATATTCTAGATACGTTAACAAATTTAATAAACAAACACAATTAAATATATTTTTTCGTTAGTTCAGAAGTTTTTGGAAAATTGCATACCCAATTTTCCTTGTATAAAGAACGTGCTATTTAAGAAAATCGAAAGTTTTACTAATCGGCACGACTATATATATATACATGTATATATATATATACATATATATATACATGTATATATATGTCGTGCCGATTAGGTAAAACTTGCGATTTTGGCTTAAATAGCAACGCTCACCTTGCCATAAGATAAGTGAAAATTTGTGTAGCAATAATTTGCCAAAATCATTCTGGAACATAACGAAAAATATATTTAATTGTGTTTGTTTATTATTAAATTAATGTTAACGTATCTAAAATATATTTAGTTGTAGGCTAAATTAAATTGCGCTTGTTATAATAAGGTTAGGTTTTCAAAGTTTCTTTTGTACAAATTATAAATTTACTTTAAACATAAATAAAAAAATATATCTTTAAACGTATAAGAGAAAATTTTAGAAAGGACTTAATTTAGATGAGTTTTTGTTAATTGACCAGTTTTAATGGGACGACATATATATATACATATATATTGTCTGATTAGGTAAAATTTGCGATTTTGGCTTAAATAGCAACGTCCTTGCCATATAAGACAAGAAAATTTGTGTATGCAAAAATTTTCGCCAAATCATTCTGAACATAACGAAAAAATATATTTCATTGTGTTTGTTTATTATTAAATTAATGTTAACGTTTTCTAAAATATATTTAGTTGGGAGCAAATTAAATTGCGCTTGTTGTAATAAGGTTAGGTAGGTTTTCAAAGTTTCTCTTTACAAAATTATAAATTTTACATTAACTATATAAAAAAAATATATCTTTAAACGTATAGAGAAAATTTTAGAAAAGACTAATTTTAGATGAGTTCTTTTAATTGACCAGTTTTACCCAATCGGCACGACATATATATATATATATAATATATATATATATATATATATATATATATATATATATATATATATATGTCGTGCCGATTAGGTAAAACTTGCGATTTTGGCTTAAATAGCAACGCTCCCCTCCCATATAGACAAGCGAAAATTTGTGTATGCAATATTTCGCAAAAATCATTCTAAACCTAACGAAAAAATATATTTCATTGTGTTTGTTTATTATTAAATTAATGTTAAAGTATCTAAAATATATTTAGTTGGTTAGGCTAAATTAAATTGCGCTTGTTATAATAAGGTTAGGAAAGGTTTTCAAAGTTTCTCTTGGTACAAAATTATAAATTCTTACATTAACTTAAATGAAAAATATATCTTTAAACGTATAAGAGAAAATTTTAGAAAGGATTTAAATTTTTAGATGAGTTTTTGCTAATTGACCAGTTTTACCTAATCGGCACGACATATATATATATATATATATAAAAACATATATATCCTGTCATTTACATGTGTTCCCTCATCGCCTCTTTTCTATGTGTTCTTTAATACGGTAATCGCGTAATGTTGGTAAGAAAATGCTGTGAATATTTAGTGTTAGCATTAAATATGTAAATATAGAGACAACACATTTTTCCTACTTTTCCCATTTTCTATAAAACATTTTAGTTTTTGCTCTTCGTAGCTGTTCGCCTGTTAGGAATATAATGACCGTTTGTTTTTTAGACTGCCCAGAGGTGGGTAACTGCGATATAATGAAATTTGTGTCATTGGGGATGAGTCAATATTTTTTTGTGGGTGTTTACTATGAAACAACACCTCTGACCCCCTGGATAACTCTTATAAATTTTTCTGGATAACTCTTATAAACTTTTCCGGGATAACTCTTATAAACTTTTTACACACTACTTTCTCCTAAAACAGTAGGCTAACCGGGCAAAGAAAACACTTTCACTGCCAAGCACTCAATCACTGTCTTGCCACCAGTACTTTGACATCACTGCCCGGGATGATTTTTCAAAACAGTGCCTGTACTTCTTCAGAGAACAGACACTCTACCTCCCACCTCCAAGACGCAAATTGATTAACCAGTTTCCCTGAATCCATCCTTGCTCACCCTCCCACTTGCCTCTACTCACTGTTGTCTTAACTCGCTCACTCAAGCCTGTTGTATGTCCAAGCGCCTAGCACCACTAAGACCACTATATACCTTTTTTCCCTTTCCTATTCTGGGACTCACAGCCTTCCTTCCTACCCGCAAATTAAAAGAAAGAAAATCCCCAAAAAGAATATACTTTCATCATCATTCAACACTTTCACCTCACTTTATACATAATCACTGTCTTTGCAGAGTCGATCAGATATGACAGTTTGGAAGTCCCTCCAAATTTTCTGCCTAATAGTCCACATCCTCCAATCTCCTCCTTTTTGCTGCAACATGAATAGAGTTCTCCTTTCCCCCGGGTACCTCAGTGCACCCACACACTTTTTTTCAGTGGGTCACTCATCTCCACTGAATAGTTCAATCCCAAATATCTGAACATATTAATTTCCTTCATATTCCTTCTTTTCCCCTCTGATATAAAACCTTCATTGTCGACATATATTTTGATACTCTAATCATATTTCTCTTTTACATGTTAACCTTTAATTTCTTTTTTATACATTACTTCCAAATTCGTCAACTAAACTTAGCAACATCTCTAGAGAATTCCCAAGGAACCGTGTCATCTGCAAAAAGCAACTGTGACAATCCCCACCAGATTCACTATATTTAATCCCGCCTCTCCCTATAACCCTAGCGTTTACTTGACTACATTCCCCATCTATAAGTATGGAAGAAACCCTGGTGTCGTGAAGAGTCTCCATTAAAGGTCTTTCTTTCTCCTGCATACCCTAAACTGGAATTTTATTATCCACATAACCTCCCACCTATTCCATACATTTGAAACATCTGACACTTAGCTCTTAATCCACCCTTTATAATATGGTTTTGTAAGTCCATAAATGCAATAAATGGTATTCACGTAGTTTTTAGTGTAAAACTTGGCCTAAACATCACCTACCCTCCTTTTATTGCATTACTTCTTTCAATAATAACCAAACACTTTACCTGTACACTCAACAGACTTAATTATCTACCCACAGTCAAAAACTATACATACCTTTCATTCCTTAGGTATCTTTACCCATTTCATGTATATACTGAAGAAATGCAACAACCATTCCAAAACTGTATCCTCACCTGTATTAACATTTCTTCTTAAACTCATGAATGCCAACTGATTTATCCCACTTTTATTTTTACCCATTTCGTCATGTTCTTTCTCAACACTGGCTCTTCCTCACTCCTAAAAGTGTTATAGCTCCCTGTTCATTGCAAGAAATTACTGCCAACCTTTCTCCATCAATATTCAATAACTCCTCAAAATAGTGTCTCCTACTTAACATCTACCTCCCTATCTAATGGGTCTCCTCCTCTGTTTGTAACTGATAAATGCATTTGTTCCTAGGCTTTCTCAGTATATTTATCTCACTCTAAAGTTTTCTTATTTTCAGCAAAATTTGTTTATAACTCTCCCAGTCTCCATAACATCATATCTGGCATTAACATACCATTTTTTTAACATCTTTTTCTTTGTATTATCCACTCTCCGTATCACTTCTGAACTGTAAAGTCTTTCACTTACCAATTTTTCTCCATAAGTACCGTCTTTTCCTCATTATTCCACCAATTGTTTCTCTTCCCTTCTGCTCCCACCTCATATACCTACAAACTTCTGTTGTACTCTCTGACATTTGCATTCTTGATCTTCCACATACTCATCGACAACCTCATCGTATTTGTAATCTTCTAGCCCACCTTCCTCCCAGTAGTTGTTCAAATGTCACTTCCAGCTTTGTCTTCCTTTAATTTATAAACCTTCACGTCCCCTTTACCCACCGATGACATTCTTCTTCTACCCCATCTACCTCTTACTCATTATAGCTTCCATAATAATAATTTGATATATGTGTCGTTTTAAAAACATGCACTTCCAAAAGTCTACTTCAGCCTTTTATCTACTAATACATAGCTCAACAAACTGTTATCATCACGCCTTATACATACCTAGTATACTTATTTATTAACTCGTCTTAAAATAAGTGTTACTTATTAATAATTCTTTCAGTTAGGTTTCCCTTTTTTTATTTACACTGGGCACTATGTCCCCAAAAAAATTTAAATTTCTCAGTTGGTATAATACTCTCCAAACACTTGTTTAACATCTTCCATACTCTCTCTCTCCTGTGCATTCCTCTAATTTCCAAATGTATAAACACTTATTATTTTCCACTTTTCACTTCCCACCCTTATGGTAATCCATTTAATTATCGTATTTGTACCCATATGTTTCCTCCTTCTTTCATAATTAATAATTTAATATTACAGCTATTCCTTTAGCTCTGATTCTCTCAGATACCCAGCTTGTCCCATTTACACCTCCAGGTGTAAAAGATAAACTTCCTCGAGGAGATAAACTCTCGGGGGATAAACTTCCCCGTGGAGATAAACTTCCTCGTGGAGATAAACTTCGTGGAGATAAACTTCCTCGTGGAGATAAACTTCCTCGTGGAGATAAACTTCCTCGTGGAGATAAACTTCCTCTGGAGATAAGGGGAAAACTTTAGAAACAAGAATTATGAAAAGATTAGAATAAAATTCGGATGATGTTTTTGTCCCTGCATAATATACAACTTCAAGTGTAGTATGAACTAGGTGTAAGCAAGTAGTAAGACGCACTTGTCATCTCACAGAAAGAAAAGACACCAGAAATCCTGCCATTGTGTAAAATAATTACAGGTTTCCGGTTACACTCATTTAGTAGGGCGCCAGTACTCTCTGGGTAGTTGCTGTCTACCAACAGTCTACCTAATTTTAATACTGTCTAAAAAATTTTTTATTCATTGTAAAGCCAACGTTATTTACCCGTGTAACTAATAATATAGTGAAAATTTAGGTAATAATAAAAACTATCATTTCGCTTTTTTTTTAATAATAATAAAAACTTTATTTCTCTACTTTTTCATTCTATCCAATTCGTGGCAAAATAGTATTATTTTATGTCCTTTTACGAAATAACGTAGCCAACATTTCACCCTGGTCACATATAGGCGTCTTGCCAGTAAATCATGGTAGATGCTAACTTGTAACAAGAGTTTTTTAATGTAATTTCATAGTTTCGACTCGTACAAGAAGTTCAAAATAATTTCCGAACTCCTCACAAACTTTTTATTCCTAGCAATACACGACCACCCTTGGCTCCACATTTTCTCACGGCATCAGACAACACCATAATTTATATCGCCCCAGGTTTTTTGTATTGGGTTAGTAAAGCCGCTGATAGGCGAAACGTTGCATTATTACTATCTAAGAACCCTATAATAACGTTCGTAGAATTACCGACAAAATATTAGGTAAAAGGACAAATGGCCAACTAAGTGAGTATTTTATTAGGCAACGTTTCGTTCTCCAGGAGAGCGATGTCTCAATGATCCCACTCACTTACATGAAGGAAGAATATTGGTATGGCGTTAGTAGTTCAGATCATTTTGCGTACTTTCTCATATAAGTTCCTGAAGGTATTTCTTATGTTTGTGTAACTGTTCTATTTATATACAAAAACCAAGAAGAGGTTGGCTCTGATATTTAATTAGATTTTTTTAATTAACACTCTCATAAACCCCTAACCCAGTAATGCATAGTCTGTCCGAAGAAAAATACTGCAAAGCTCTTGGGTATACAATCTTTTTGATCAAAAGGGCTGTTTTTACAACGAAGCAATATATGATGAATCTATAACAGAAAAAACATCAAATTTCCCAAATTTCAGACTAACTAAAACGGCTAGAGGTGTGAGTGTTTTTATCTAAGAAATTTACAACAATTTTCTTTACGTTCAATTCTCATATTGCAGCTAAACACGTTCATTGCGTTTTGCGCCCCTTACAAGGAACTTTACTTATTTTTTTGTAGACTCTGAGAATGTAGTTAATTATTTAAGTCGTATCTGCTCACAAGTTAGCGTAAATTACATTCCTATTATTTTATTATGTAATGCTGTATATAAAATTATATAAAAATAAATAATAATAAGTTTGAAGATTGATTTAATTAAAATTATATAATTATACTGTTCAATTACATGCATTTCAATTTGCCTTCAACATTCTATATTTTCGTGTTTGTAGCCTGTTTTTTTTTTCTCAGTCTGTAGGTTTCGTTAATAAACAAATCAGATGAATTTATACAATGCTACTACTTGTAGAAGCACGAGACCAGTTGCGAAATTCATCTTTGGAATTATTTAAACTTCTTGAAAAGCAAAAGATACATTTGCTACCAGTTGTGCCTTGCCACCTTATTATTGGTTACAGTACAACACAAGGAGCTGTGCTTTTTAAATTTGGATCCTCCAGGGGGATGCATTTTTTTATGCTTTTTACATTAACTGTAAATACAGATTAATTTTATTTAATTGTCGATGCTCTCTTGTTTATGTCTTAAATGTTGCTTAGATTTCGTGGTTTTTTAAATTGCGAACTTCACACATTTTCCCCCATTCACTAAAATTTATTATGCACGAGGGGGAAAAAATAAACAGGTAATCAGAATTTCCCATAAGCGGATGGTATCCATACCAAGGCTCGTTTACATCCAGTTACTAGAATATTTTTAAATTACAGTTGAATTTTAGGAAAATGTTTCCCCTCATCGACATTTTAAAAACCCCTTATTGGTTATAACTGATTGGTTACAATTTTTTTCAGTACAATTTTTCGTCAAGAAGGAATCAGAAATTTAGGAGTCCAATTTTGGGCCCTCTCAGATGAGAGGAAACATGTAACACACGAGAAAAAAACTGGTATCGAGACTTTGAGATAAAAATTATCTGGGACGGTGAGACCCAAACGATGACAAATTTCTCCAAAAATACCAAAGGTCTGTTACCAGTTATTTTCCCCCCATGATGGGTTCCACATCCAGAAAAAGAATCTTCAATACTAGCATGAGAACTATGTAAAGAAATCGATGGTTCTCCAAATAAAAGATAAATTCTCTTTAAATTACTTGATTTTGGACCTGGGGGGGTTAGACAAGGTAAACACAAGATTATCGAGAAGATATGTCCCGATAACATCGCTTCTAACTCTCATATGCAGCTAGTAAACACAAGTCACATCTAAATTTGATGCAAAAGTTTTGAAAAAAATTTCCCAAAAATCGATATTTGTTTTTTTTTTTACAAGTTAATATTTGACCAGAATATGACTATTAATTGTCCTGGGCAACTGATCTTTGTTAAACTTTTACTATGCCTGGAGTCTACCTGAAGGTCGTTCCGCGGGTCAACGCCCCCGCGGCTCAGTCCCAGACCGACCTCCGGGGGTCAGTTTCGATCAACCAGGCTGTTACCGCTGGCCAAAAGCAATCACAACCCAGCTGATCGGGCACGACAGTATCTGCCAATATTTTCATGAAGGCAATCAGGAATCCATTTGATTTCCATGAATCCTGGGATCCGTGCGATAACTGGGAAAAGCCCTTCTCATGGTTAATTTTTAAACCTGACATGTTTTTTAGAAAGCAATGTTCGTCTTTTTGTGATCATAATAATTGCAATTTCCCAAATTTTTAAGAAAATAAAACAGATTTCCATTCAAGGCAAAGAATAACGGGGGGCTACAAGAGGCCAAATATCTGAAATACATAGGGAGACACTGGGCGAGAAATAGCAAACATCGAATTAAAAA
>WNWK01055577.1:0-11236 GCA_009830355.1 Cherax destructor
AAAACAGCTTCTACAAGTCCCACTACGTAGGTGATGCCAAAACAGCTTCTACAAGACCCACTACGTAGGTGATGCCAAAACAGCTTCTACAAGACCACTACGTAGGTGATGCCAAAACAGCTTCTACAAGTCCCACTACGTAGGTGATGCCAAAACAGCTTCTACAAGTCCCACTACGTAGGTGATGCCAAAACAGCTTCTACAAGTCCCACTACGTAGGTGATGCCAAAACAGCTTCTACAAGTCCCACTACGTAGGTGATGCCAAAACAGCTTCTACAAGTCCCACTACGTAGGTGATGCCAAAACAGCTTCAACAAGTCCCACTACGTAGGTGATGCCAAAACAGCTTCTACAAGTCCCACTACGTAGGTGATGCCAAAACAGCTTCTACAAGTCCCACTACGTAAATGATGATAAAACAGCTTCTACAAGACCCACTACGTAGGTGATGCCAAAACAGCTTCTACAAGACCCACTACGTAGGTGATGCCAAAACAGCTTCAACAAGACCCACTACGTAGGTGATGCCAAAACAGCTTCTACAAGTCCCACTACGTAGGTGATGCCAAAACAGCTTCTACAAGACCCACTACGTAGGTGATGCCAAAACAGCTTCTACAAGACCACTACGTAGGTGATGCCAAAACAGCTTCTACAAGTCCCACTACGTAGGTGATGCCAAACAGCTTCACAAGACCCACTACGTAGGTGATGCCAAACAGCTTCTACAAATCCCACTACGTAGGTGATGCCAAAACAGCTTCTACAAGACCCACTACGTAGGTGATGCCAAAACAGCTTCTACAAGACCCACTACGTAGGTGATGCCAAAACAGCTTCTACAAGACCCACTACGTAGGTGATGCCAAAACAGCTTCTACAAGTCCCACTACGTAGGTGATGCCAAACAGCTTCTACAAGACCCACTACGTAGGTGATGCCAAAACAGCTTCTACAAGTCCCACTACGTAGGTGATGCCAAAACAGCTTCTACAAGTCCCACTACGTAGGTGATGCCAAAACAGCTTCTACAAGTCCCACTACGTAGGTGATGCCAAAACAGCTTCTACAAGTCCCACTACGTAGGTGATGCCAAAACAGCTTCTACAAGTCATACTACGACACTACGAATTTTTATACATGATGTTTGTTGAATATTTTTTTTTCTCAGTTGTCTGTTGGTCGATCTTTTTGAAACTTGATACAAAAATAATAGAAAGATGCTTCTTTACGTACAAAAAAAAAATGAAAGAAATCGAACGAAAAATTACGAAAAAAAAAAAAATCTTCAAGGGCCCCCCAATTGAAGTAAGTCACTTTGTGACTATGTTATCCTAGGTATTTTACACATTACTTTGTATGATAATTGTATATAAGTGTACCTGTGCCCAAATAAACTTATACTGGTGGTCAGTTTGCAGTCTTGTCCAGTATTTGCAATAGTTTTTCGAGTGGTGACTTGTACATAAGTATCGTTTTGTGAAACAATTATGTACGTATTATTAGTTACTTTTTGTCAACGGTTATTAGTAGTCATTTAATATATACCCTGTAAATTATATTTACGAGGGTTTACAAAATTTTAAGGGTAGCTAAGCTTTTTTTTTCAATTTTGTTTAGTTTTTGATTAATTTGTTCATAAATTATTTTCTAAAACGTATAACTAAAAGTAATTATGTTATCATTTTTAAAATATGAGTTACATTTAAGAAATTATCAAAATATTTAAATGTCTATAACTATTTATTTTTTTAAAATTAAGGGTAATTTTTTTACTTTCGATGAATTATATTTTAAAAAATATTTTAGTTACCCATTTTCTTTTTAAATTTCAATTATTTTTCTTTAGCTATTGCAGGTACAGGTATGTACACATGAATACAGTTACATATTATCATATATAAGAGCACAGATTACCTAGGATAACACAAAATAATCAAGGTGACTTATTTCCATTGAGTCCTTGAAACTGAATTAGAAACGATAGTGGGGAAAACTAAAGGTAAATATTTATTTCATTGCAGGTTACATGGGTATCGGAAGTTACAATGTAAATTGAGTGCAAGGAGAGCCACTGACATGCCAGTGGGACTTTCAACAAAGAGGTCAGGTCAAGTGTCAGGGCAGCTACGTCAATGTTAAATAAGTCACTGTCTTCTTCTTGATTCGCCGGTACTCTCCCGGTCCTGGTCTTTTCCAGATGGTGACCCGGCCTTGGCTCCCTGTCTTGGGAGTGTCTGAGACCTATGTCTCCCATGGGAGGAGGTACAAGTACCTCCTCATCTTCTGGGACCAACTGTCCCCAGGCCTAGCCCATTCCCCGCCCTCACGGGGCTCGTAGGAAAGCTAGGCCTCTGGTCTCCATCTTCCCGCCCCAGGGCTATGGAAATAGCAGTCTTGTGAGCTGGAGGTGGTAGCAAGCTCTGGCACCTTCCCCGCCCTAAGAGGGCTCGTGGGAGTGGTATCGGCGTGTAACTAATTTCTTCTTGATTCACCGGTACTCTCCAGCCTGGGCCTGGTCCAAGTGGTGGCCTGGCCTTGGCTCCCTTTCTCGGGAGTATCTCAGACTAATGTCTAAATGGAAGGAGGTACAAGTACCTCCTCATCGTCTGGGACCAACTGTCCCCAGGCCTAGCCCCATTCCCGAATCACGGGGCTCGTAGGGAGAAGCTAGGCCTCTGGTCTGCAATTTTCCCCGCCCCAGGGGAGCTAATGGGAATGGCAGTCTTGTGTGATGCAGATGGTAGCAAGCTCTGGCTCTGGCACCTACCCTGCACTAGAAGGGCTGGGCATATTGTTCCTCCATCAGAATGAATAAAATCTTTATTCTTTTTAGATGTGAATTATATGTGCCCGCTGGTAGATAGGACTACAAACTATAAAAGTAGTATGTCAACTACACAGGACTTGACATTTCTGACAGAGCAGTTCTTAAAAAAAAAAATTATTTTACTTTCTAATACACTAAATTTACCACTCAACATGTACAGTGTGAGAGGAGCTTATTGCAGAGGTGGGAGGGGCTTATTGCAATGGGACGAGCTTATAACAGAGGTGGGAGTAGCTTATTGCAGAGGTGGGAGGAGCTTATTACATAGGTGGGAGGGGCATATTGCAGAGGTGGGAGGAGCTTATTGCAGAGGAAGGAGCTTAATGCAGAGGTGGGAGGAGCTTATTGCAGAGGTGGGAAGAGCTTATTGCAGAGGTGGGAGGAGCTTATTGCAGAGGTGGGAAGAGCTTATAGCAGAGGTGGGAGTAGCTTATTGCAGAGAAGCGAGGAGCTTATTGCAGAGGTGTGAGGAGCTTATTGCAGAGGTGCGAGGAGCATATTGCAGATGTGAGAGGAGCTTGTTGCAGAGGTGGGAGGGGCTTATTGCAGTGGGAGGAGCTTATTGTAATGGGAGGAGCTTATTTCAGAGATGGGAGGAGCTTATTGCAGAGGTGGGTGGAGCTTATTGCAGAGGTGGGAGGAGCTTATTGTAGAGGTGGAAAGAGCTTATTGCAGAGGTGGTAGGATCTTGTTGCAGAGGTGGGAGGGGCTTATTACAGAGGTGGAAAGAGCTTATTGCAGAGGTGGAGAAGCTTATTGCAGAGGTAGGAGGATCGTGTTGCAGAGGTAGGAGGAGCTTATTGCAGAGGTGGAAAGAGCTTTTTACAGAGGTGGGAGAAGCTTATTGCAGAGGTGGGAGGATCTTGTTGCAGAGGTGGGAGGATCTTGTTGCAGAGGTGGGAGGGACTTATTGCAGAGGTGGGAGGAGCTTGTTGCAGAGGTGGGAGGAGCTTATTGCAGAGGTGGGAGGAGCTTATTGCAGAGGTGGGAGGAGGTTATTGCCGAAGTGGGAGGAGCTTACTGCAGAGGTGGGAGGAGCTTATTGCAGAGGTGGGAGTGGTTATTGCCGTAGTGGGAGGAGCTTACTGCAGAGGTGGGAGGAGCTTATTGCCGAGGTGGGAGGAGCCAAGATTATTATTATAATAATCAAAAGAAGCGCTAAACCACAAGGGTCATACAGCGCAGGAGGAGCCAAGAGGCAGCTAAAGACAAGATTTACTTGATCACCAGTTTGGGAGTCGCCAACAAATGTCTTTATACTGACGCTATTATTACTAATACACTTTATCTGCTTATACCATTTATTCATTAACGATATCAGACTTAAGATATATAAGATAAAAGCATAATAAAGACGGCCAAAATAATAATAAGTGTCATATTATACCGGAGAGTGCAGGCCTCGCAGACATTTTGTCTAGCGATGTTCCTGCTTATAAATATACGGTTTTCTTTATTGCTTCTCTGGTGTACTCAAAGAAAACGATATTCTAACACGGGAAACAATACGAAATCACTTATAATGCGTAGAAAAGGCCCTACTACTACTCACAGGTAAGACCCAAAGTGGGTGAGGGAAGTGGGGATAGGGGATGACTAGTGCTGGAGAGGAAGGTCTTGAAATTGTAGATAAAAGAGCCAGGGATAAACCCAGCTGAGTCAATTTTCAGAAGCTGTTCCTGGAATTGCTGGGACGTCGCATCTGGAGGCTTGTATACAACCTCGATGGCAGTTACATAAATTGGTCGATCACCATGCCCAGCCCTTCTAGGGCAGGGTAGGTGCCAAGGCTGGAGCTTGCTGCCATCTGCAGCTCGTAAGTCTGCCCTTCCCGTTAGGGAAGGTGGCAGACCAGAGAGGCCTAGCATCTATCAACCTCCATGCCTCGTGCTGGTGGGGAATGTGGCTAGGCCTGGGACCAGTTGGTCCCACCGCTGAGGGGTATCCCCTCCCATGGGAGACATAGGTCTCTGATATTCCCACGCCAGGGAGCCGGAGCCGGGTCGCCATCTGGTAAAGACCCGGGCCGGGAGAATTCCCGGTGAATCAACACCACCTCCTCCTCCTATATAAATTACCATACACAGCAGCATATTTGTAGATATGCTGCAATGTATGATATATGCTAGTATGTATAATGATCTATGTAACTGTATTTGTGTATACCTGAATAAACTTACTTACCTACCAGAATAATCCAAAAAAGTCAAAGTGACTGATCAGTCCATCTATTTACATGTATATGAATTAAGTGGGCAAAGTCAGGTACCTACTAATAGGTTAGACACCACTCCCACGAGCCCTTCTAGGGTAGGGTAGGTGCCAAACCTTGTTATCACCTGCAGCTCACCAGACTGCCATTACCATGAACCCCCTGGGGTGGGGAAGATGACAGACCAGAGAGGCTTAGCTTCTCCCTGTGAGGGCAGGGAATGGGGCTAGGCCTGGGAACAGTTGTGGCCAGAAGATGAGGTGGTACTTGTTCCTCCTCCCATGGTAGACATAGGTCTCAGACACTCCCATGACAGGGAGCCAAGGCCGGGTCACCATCTGGAAAAGACCCGGACCGGGAGAGTACAGGCGAGTCAAGAACAACAACAAACAACTAATAGGTTTACAGTGACAGCAGGTGTAAGGTGACTAGTACAGTGAACAGTGGTGACTGGTACACTAGTACAGCAGTGGTGACTGGTACACTAGTACAGCAGTGGTGACTGGTACACTAGTACAGCAGTGGTGACTGGTACACTAGTACAGCAGTGGTGACTGGTACACTAGTACAGCAGTGGTGACTGGTACACTAGTACAGCAGTGGTGACTGGTACACTAGTACAGCAGTGGTGACTGGTACACTAGTACAGCAGTGGTGACTGGTACACTAGTACAGTAAACAGTGGTGACTGGTACACTAGTACAGTGAACAGTGGTGACTGGTACACTAGTACAGCAAACAGTGGTGACTGGTACACTAGTACAGTAAACAGTGGTGACTAGTACACTAGCACAGCAAACAGTGGTGACTGGTACACTAGTACAGTAAACAGTGGTGACTGGTACACAAGTACAGTGAACAGTGGTGACTGGTACACTAGTACAGCAAACAGTGGTGACTGGTACACTAGTACAGTAAACAGTGGTGACTGGTACACAAGTACAGTGAACAGTGGTGACTGGTACACTAGTACAGCAAACAGTGGTGACTGGTACACTAGTACAGTAAACAGTGGTGACTAGTACACTAGTACAGTGAACAGTGGTGACTGGTACACTAGTATAGCAAACAGTGGTGACTGGTACACTAGTACAGTAAACAGTGTTGACTGGTACACTAGTACAGTAAACAGTGGTGACTGGTACACTAGTACAGTAAACAGTGGTGACTGGTACACTAGTACAGTAAACAGTGTGATGTCACACTAGTACAGTAAACCAGGGTTGACTGACACTAGTACAGTAAACAGTGTTGACTGGTACAGTAAACAGTAATCTAATTATAATCAATGAAGGCTAAAAACAATGTTGACTGGTACAGTAAACAATGTTGACTGGTACAGTAAACAATGTTGACTGGTACAGTAAACAATGTTGACTGGTACAGTAAACAATGTTGACTGGTACAGTAAACAATGTTGACTGGTACAGTAAACAATGTTGACTGGTACAGTAAACAATGTTGACTGGTACAGTAAACAATGTTGACTGGTACAGTAAACAATGTTGACTGGTACAGTAAACAATGTTGACTGGTACAGTAAACAATGTTGACTGGTACAGTAAACAATGTTGACTGGTACAGTAAAGAGTCAGTGATTCAACAGTTCATAGATGACTAACGACTCAGTGCTAGAAAATATCTTACTGGTAACTAAAATTACCCCCTAATATATTTATTACCCAGTAATTTCTACTTACTGGGTTTTTAAAATTTTACGTAACATATGCCGAGCTGTCACATAATATAATATTGTAACTTTAATTCTTTATCTTCTTAGTTGAATTTTTATATATATATATATTTATATTGATACAAAACTTTTATGTTACTATTTTAAACATTTAAAATATTTTAAAGCTCTTTTAAGAAGTTTAAAATAATTTTAAAGATGCTTTTATACTTTATAGCAATTTGTTTTATTTGTGGGAAATAACAGTTAATACTGTTAAATATGTTAACCTTCAAATATAAATTGTTATAGTTTAGTTTAAGTAAATTATTTATTCCTGGAGTATACCTGCAGAGGGTTTCGGGGGTCAACGCCCCCACGGCCCGGTCTGTGACCAGGCCTCATGGTGGATCAGTGTCTGATCAACCAGTCTGTTACTGTTGAACGCACGCAACCGACAGCCTGGTTGGTCAGGTACTGACTTTAGGTGCCTGTCCAGTGCCTGCTTGAAGACAGCCAGGGGTTTGTTGGTAATCCCCCTGATGTATGCTGGGAGGCAGTTGAACAATCTTGGGCCCTGACACTATTGTGTTGTCCTCAACGTGCTAGTGGCACCCCTGCTCTTCATTGGGGGGATGTTACATCGTCTGCCGAGTCTTTTGCTTTCGTAGGGAGTGACTCTCGTGTGCAAGTTTGGTACTAATCCCTCGAGAATTTTCCAAATGTATATAATAATGTATCTCTCCCGCCTGCGTTGATGATCTTCTATCTGATCACTTCCCAAAACTCACAACTGTCAATCTTGATCATATCTCAAGCAACCAAGGAGCTAAATACAGAAGGAGGAAACTTATTCTCAACCCAGAACACAGAGAAAACTTTATTAACCACTTGGATCAATGGTATAAGGATTATGAGCCCACTGGCACACAAAAATTCAATGATGATCTAGTTACAGCTATTGAGACTGTACTCACAGATCAAGTGGGCAGGAAAAGACAACATAAACCTTCCACTAGAAATGACAATAAAAACCAATGTAAATATTATAATGACCCACAGCTACGCAATCTAACACATGCAGCTAGGAGGATTGGTAAAGCATACCGTGAGTGTAGAACCCCAGACCTTCTCAGAACATTCCAAGCTGCACTAACAAATGCAAGAAATAGAAAGCAAGAACTTAGGCAACAGGATTGGGAACAATTGTTAGTGGATTAAATAGGTCTACCCCTTTAAGTCTGGCATGGAAAGGTATAAATAAAATAACCAGGAAAAAGACTGGCAATGTTGCTCATCCCTTTCCACTTGAAAAAGCAAATGACCTCATAAATGACTGGTCCAAAATCTCCAGGCATGAAAACCTGCCATCTCATATTAGAGAAAACTTAGAGAGTACTTCTGAAGAAATGTTGAAACTGATTAATTTTATGAGCCAAAATATTGATGATAGTGATTGCCTCTTCACAGAGTATGAATTAGATAATGAATTAATTAAAGGTCGATCAACTGCTCCTGGAGAGGATGGTATAACCTATGATATTCTCAGAACTTTAAGGCACGTGCCTAATAATCCTTTGTTGGCACTGTATAATACCAGTTACATTGAGGGAGTTCTTCCTACTTCCTGGACCAATAGTCTCATTGTGCCTATCCCTAAGCCCCAACAGCCTGATACATTTAGACCAATCTCCTTAACTAGCTGTCTTTGTAAAACTTTTGGAAGAATGATACTTAACAGACTGTACTATAGAATCAGACACCAACTCTCCCCCTCCCTCGATGGGTTCATGAAAGGTAAGAGTGTGCAGAATTGTATCTCCACCTTTCTCACCTCACACACCTCTACTAGTTTTACAACATTTCTTGATCTAAAATCTGCATTTGATATCGCGAACAGAACTGTTATGCTACATGAACTAGCCAAAATGAATATTGGTGGTAGCCTACTCTGCTGGATAATAGGATACCTGTCAAACAGAGTATCCTCTGTCCTCTACCAAGGCTTTAGAAGCTAGTCTAAAGAAATGTCCCTAGGTACACCGCAGGGAGGAGTTCTCAGTCCCATGCTATTTAATATTCTGATTAATGCCCTCCTAAATGCTCTACCTACCTCACCTAAACATATAGCTATAAGCTATGCTGATGACATCATGATCCATACAACAGGGCATAAAAAGATGAGTACCGTTCTTAATGAAGTTCAAGTAATTTGTAATCGACTAGGCCTCGTAATATCTTCCTCTAAAACAAAGATATTAACAAGAAAACGACATCCCCCACCCATCTATTTGCAGGGTGAAAACATTAGCTACGATAAAACTTACAGATATCTTGGTGTAGATGTACCCTTTACCAAATCCACTATACCACAACTAAATAAAAAATGCAAAGATAGACTAAATGCTCTTAAAGCTGTTGCTGGCTACAACCCCAACTATGGTGCTAATGTGAGAATCGTGAGAATGATGTACATAGCCTATGTTAGGTCCTTAATTGATTATGCTGCTCCCATGTTGATATTAGCTAGAGAAAGTTCTCTCCGACCCTTGGAGTTAATGCAAAATGAAGCTCTCAGAATTATTCTTGGCTGTTCCAAATCTACAAAGGTTCTTGTTGTGATAAAAACACAGGCCTCATTTCTAGGCTTTATTGAACACAAAATCCATGGTACATGTCTGCAACAGAAGAAAATACATCTAATGACTGCTGCTGCAGGACAGGTGATGTAAGGTGCATATGTCCTCAGAAAAGCTATAGCTACTGGCGACATATTTAAGCTTACCATGTAATCTGCATCACGAATGTATTTGTGTAAGAGCGAGACCACACGCCATGCTGGGCCATCGCCGTACTGTTTGTTGTTATTGTTAGGGGCCCCCTGAGGTGGTGCCGTATTGTGTCCTGCTGCGGCTCTCCACAAGAGCGGTATCACTACAGTTCCTAATATGAGGAAGGAGCTTGGTATTACTAGTATCAGTGATAGGATTGTTGAGATTAATACTGTACTTGGTATTAGAATGTTAAGAAATGAACCAGACACTGTCACAATGAATCTTACTAAATGTCTAGAAGTAAATACTCACAAATCTAAATTTTTTGTTTTCACATCAAGTAAACACCTTACTACAAGTAAGGTCATAACAAAATACTATACCAAACAACAGTATGCACAAAACGCGCACACAAGAATGTGCCATAACAACACCAATAACGCTAACTCATCTCCCACAAGACTCCACCCCCACGGGCCCTCCTGGGGCGAGGAAGGTGCCAGAGCTGGAGCTTGCTACTACCTGCAGCTCCCAAGACTGCCGTTGGCAGACCAGAAGCCTAGCTTCTCCCTACGAACCCAGTGAGGGCGGGGAAAGTGGCTAGGCCTGGGGACAGCTGGTCCCAGAAGATGAGGAGGGACTTGTACCTCCTCCCATGGGAGACATAGGTCTCACGACACTCCCAAGCCAGGGAGCCAAAGCCGGGTCACCATCTGGAAAAGACCCGGGCTGGGAGAGTACCGGCGAATAAAAACAAAAATGCTAACTACCCTATAACAACGAAACTCTAAAACAAAACATTATGCTTACATACAAAACCTTAATAGCACCTTAGACATCAGTATTCTTTATACCATTCTTAATTACGCATACATAGCATCGGTCGATCACCATGCCCAGCCCTTCTAGGGCAGGGTAGGTGCCAAGGCTGGAGCTTGCTACCATCTGCAGCTCGTAAGCCTGCCCTTCCTGTTAGGATAGGTGGCAGACCAGAGAGGCCTAGCATCTATCTACCTCCATGCCTTGTGCTGGTGGGGAATGTGGCTAGGCCTGGGGCCAGTTGGTCCCGCCGATGAGGGGTATCCCCTCTCATGGGAGACATAGGTCTCTGACACTCCCACGCCAGGGAGCCGGAGCCGGGTCGCCATCTGGTAAAGACACGGGCCGGGAGAATTCCCGGTGAATCAACACCTCCTCCTACATAGCATCGTCAATACAACATAAGACTGTGGCATAAATGCAACATTACAATACAACAAAATTTAGCGTAACATAACTCCTAACCTCCCCACAATCCTATTCAAACTTTATTCACACAAACATGTAAGTAACCATAAACATGTAAAAGTAACTCTACCAAAACCTCCTGTACCCACTGGCCTGTCTACCTCAAAAGAAAACAACCCCTTAGACCTAATTCCTGGACAATAACAAAACATTTTACCACCAATAAAGAGCCCCTATACAGGAACTCATCACAAGAATTGGACTACTGTACATAAGTCCATACACTTATATATATATATATATATATATATATATATATATATATATATATATATATATATATATATATATATATATATATATATATATACACAAAATTCCTTAGGCACCAACAACTACATGCCCTGCACCAAAAACATAGACTCAGTTTTATATATACATTTAAGGCCAACCACAAAGTCGCCATAACGCAATTATTACACACGTACAGTGCCATCGCCGATGGTACTAAACACAAAA
>WNWK01055578.1:0-11235 GCA_009830355.1 Cherax destructor
ATTTTTTCTTTTGTAGCTATTACTACATTAAATGTTAGATCTACAATTATTTTTGGGAAAACAAATATTGAAAGGATGATTTATTACTAGAAAAACGGAATTAGTGGTTGTAAATGACCCCATCGCCTCCAGTGAAACAAAAATAGGACATACTATATTTGTTAGTCAGGTTTTTGTTTTAAAAAAGACTGCTAATTTAAAACAGCGATGGAAAGTGAAACTGCCGATTCCATGTTAAAATGATGAAAGAGGGGAGTAAAACAATGAAATCAAGGTTGAAGCCAACAGTAAAAATGGATTGTCTTATGGCCCTATTAGTAACGTTTCTATACCATTTATTTCATCTACAACTGTCTTTGATGAGTAATTTGAGAGAACCCACATTCAGCTGGGAGATGGGGGGAAGGGGGAAAAGAAAACTGATCAGAGAAAGGGAAAGGGGAAATGGAAGAGAAAAACCAATCTCATATTATAAATATTATAAGGCAAAGTTGTGAATTTCATCCCCTTCCCCAAAAAATATTAATGCTTTAAGATTAGCTAAGTTTCCCAGGGGTCACTGCCCCAACCCACACCCTTTGTGGCCAGGCCTTCGGGTTGATGACCAGATCAACTAGAATTAGATATGGAACAGCAGGTCTCTTCCCATTTATGTAATGGAGTATTCCTCATTTAAAATTAATTTTTTTATTTTTTTGCATATTTGGGGGACTGACATGTTATAAGGGTATTTCCATGATAGTTTACAATGTGTTATTACAATATTGATTTGTAAGTGCAAAGAAAGCCACTATCTGCCAAGGCTTTTCCAGACTAAACCTAATGTTTTAAGCTACAATAATAATAATAATAAAAATTTTTTTTATACAAGTACATGTACATGGTATACAGGCCTAGCTGACACGTGACATATACTATTGAAAGTCCCTTGTTTTGCTGAGCATTTGGGGGATTAGGTCAGTGTCCTAGGGTTTAATACACCAGTATAACACCCAGGTACCCATTTTTCTGATGGGGAACATAGACAACAGGTGTAAAGAAACACGCCCAATGTTTCTGCCCTGGCTGAAACAACCCAGGCTCTCGCCGTGTGAAAAGGCTTTAGCCCCAGACCACCAGGCCCCCATTTTTCTTTTCTGACATACAAAAATAGTTGGTTCCAATTGAACATTGTTTTTAATATATTTTCAGAGGTAGTACCCGGTTTAGAAATAATTAAAAAAAGTACAGTGGACCCTGGGTTTAAAAGGGCCCCCGGAAATCGTGCAATTATGTAAGTATAATTTGTAATTTTTTTTGGGAAGTGTTTTTTGGGGGGGTCAAAATAAAATTAACCTAAATGACTTTTCTTTTTAAAGGAAGTAAGTCGGAAAAAGGCACTTGAGCAGGTTTTGGGATGAAGTTTTTTTTAACCGAGGGCCCACTGTAGTTGAATAACAAATTAATATTATTATATTTAGCACATCATACATAATGAGTTTGGGAGACCTTTTTAGTTTTAAAATAACCCAAAAAATTTCCAATTTTTGGGTTGATGGTGGCAATAGTATATAGTGTTTGTGTTGTTAGTTTTGGGAAAATAGTAGTTCGGAGTCCCTTTGCCAAATTGGTGGCAGGCGGGGCCCCCTTTTATTTTCAGGCAATGAATTCCAGGTCTTGGGGCCCTTTATTTTGTTTTTTTGCATAGGGAGAGATGGCCCACGAGAGATATCAAAAGTGTTTTTTGTGTTTTGTGTTATGCAAGTGATTCTATTGTAGTTCTCAAGGGTTTGGAAAGGGTTTATATTGGAGAAAATGTTGGTTTTGTGGCACAATAAATAAGTGGATATTTTGCATTTAAAGGTTCAAGCTCTTAAATAGGGGGGTGGGGTGTTTTGCCTGGCGGGGGGTTTTAATCATTCTCACGGGAACTTTCTGTTGTATAATTAGGGGTTTTAAGGTATTTGTTGGGGGAACCCCATCACAAATTTCCCAAAAGGTGAGGAAAGGGAAAGGCGAAAAAGGGGAAAACAAGAAATTTGGGGTTTTACATACAGTGGCCCCTTTGCTATTCGGCCCCCAAAACTCACCCTCTTTCCCAGAATGCTGTTCAAGTGCTGTTCTTCAAATGAATTTATTCCCATAAGGAATGATGTAATTAATTTTAGTCCTTTTCCCAGCCCCCCAAAAATACACTTAAAAAAGCACTTAAAATTTAATAAACTTGCATAAAAGGGGGGTTTTGGGGTGTTCAAATAAAAAAGGTCCCTTATTTTATCTTAGAGAGGATGCCTACTTTTTTTGAGTTTTTTTTGGAAAAAATATGCGGGTATGGGGTTTTGAAATTTAAGACAGCTGTCAATGTGGACCCTAGAAATTTTCTGTGTGTCAAAGGGGGAACCTTTTATGATATGTTTATTGAATATTTGCAGCTGTGTTCCAAACATTTGATGTAGGTTTTGTCGATTTGGTTGTTGGCTGTCATCCAAGTGGATTTTTTTAAAGCTCATCATTTACAGTGTTTCTAAGTAAAAAAAGGGAAAAAAATTTTAATAAAAAAATTTTGGGGAAAGGAAAAATCATTGGTCATATAAATTTTGATTTAAATTTAAATTTTTAATGATAAAAGGGGGCAGGAACTTGCCACACCTATCCAAATATAAAAAAAATGAATGCTTTTTAAAAAAGGAAATTGAAAAAAAAATTTTCCGGGGAAACCTCCTAATATAGTAAATTTTTAGGTTCCAGGCCACCCCAAAAGGCACATCCCCTTTAAAACCCCGAATCTGTTTTTCCCCCAGCCAGTGCTTTATAAAAATCCAAAAAACATGAAAAATTAGCCCAAAAAAATAACAAGAGAAAAAAATAATAAATAATAAAAATGAAAAAATCTTTTGTTACCTGATTTGAGACACCAAAAAAATAAACATAAAAATAATTAAAAAGGGCCGGGTTAGAAGAATTTTAAAGAAAAGTCCCGGGTTTAAGGTACATATACAGTGGGTACCTCGACTTGAAAATTTTAACCCGTCAGAGAGGGCATATCTTAAAACAAAACAATAAACAGAATAAATTTTCCCATAAAAAATAATAAAAAAATTTAACCCGCCCAAAGATTTCCCAAAGTAGTTAAATAAAATTTTTTTTAGAACTTTTGGAAATTAAAATAATAAATAATTTAATAAAGAATACATAAATAAAATTAAATATTATTGTACAATAACATGTCACTTACATTTATTAAAAGGGAGTTGTTGATGTTTGGGGGGCGGGGAGGGGGGGAAAGGTGGAGGTATCCAGTGTTTGGGGGAACCCCTTCCTTTAAACCCTTGGGGAAAAAATTTTCAAGTCCTTTTCTGGGGTTATTTCCTTTTCTTTGAATGCCACTGGGGTTGGAGTCCTAGACCTTTTTCTAAAAAAAATTTTAGGGAGTTGTTTTGGCGATTCTTTAACACATCCCTAAAAGCCCCCCTGTGTCTTGTACGGGGCCCAGCCCCCTTTCAACGGGTTGGGGTAATTTCATCCATAAATGCTTGCACATCCCCTTTTTGGCACAAAATCCCCAATCCTTGAAAAAGGCACATTCTTCCATTTTTGTTCCCCCTCCTCCTCCCTCCCCAACCCATTGCCTTCCTCCTCTCTTGTTCCGGGTTGCTGTTGAAGCTCGAATCTTCGGTGGACCTTTTCCCTTGTGCCCCTCCCCCAAACTGCCACATCCTCACCCTCCCTTAACCCGTTTGCCCAATTCCACAATTTTTTCCCCAAACAGGCTCAGGCTCAGGGCCCTGAGGCTCAGCCCCCAAAACCTTCAAAATCCCTCTCTGACACAGTCCCCCCCCACCCCTTTTCCAGGCGAGTTCAAAATCCTGGTAGTCACTCCCTCCCCAAACCTTTTAAAAGGGGTACACAATGCAGCATATGGAAAAGTTTTTCCAAAAATTTTTAGGGGTTTTTTTCTGTTTAGGGGGCCTCAAAAAACTTTTAAACCATTGCTTTGGGTTGGTTTTTAAAGTTGGAAATGACCTGCTGGTCCATGGGCTGGAGGAGAGGAATGGTATTTGGGGCAAGAACTTCACTTTGATGAATTTAAAATCCTACAATTTTCTCTACCCAAATTTGGAGGATGGGCAAGGGGCATTTTCCATTTCAGGAGGCATTAAATAAATTTTTTTCCCGAGATTTTCTTCCCCACTGGGGCCAAACACTTCATTGAACCAACCCAAAAAAAGTCCTTTGTAAATTTTTTAAACCCCCATCCACGAATTTGACTTGCTGGGCACCCCATCTGCCAAAAACCCCGGGTTTTCAAAAAATACCTAGTAAAAGGGTTACTTTGCAATCACCACCGGCATTGGCCCAAAACATCCCAAAATTAGCCCCGTCTTTCATTTGGCTTATGTCCTGGGGGCCTTTTCCTCCCCGAGTAATGTGGGGCCCGTTGGGCATTTTTTTTCCAAAAAAAGGTGTTTTTCAAATTAAACACTTGGTTGGGGGGGGAATTGTTCAGCCTCTAGGGGCCCCCCGGAATTCAGGCAAAATATTTTTCAGGGCCTTTTTTTCCTTTGGCCCCCCCACCATGCCTCACAACACTATGTTGCCTTAGGCTTTTTAAATTTTTTAAACCAGCCTCTGCTGGCTTTAAATTTGCTCCCTTCACTCGTTCAGGCATTTTCTTAAGGAGAAACATGTTTTTTCCCTTTTTTTTTCACATATTCCCCAAACAGTATCTCCCCAACTGGGGTTTTTCGTTGATCCACACCAAAACAACCTTCCCCATTTTCCAGCACTTGTGGTCTGTGTTTTTTATCACAGATGCACCTTTTCAACAACAGCTTTTGATTTTTTGAATATTTCTTTTCCCCAATGGTAGCGATGGTGAATAGGGGTTTCCCCAGCCTGGCCCAGCTACTGATCGCCTCCCCTCTTTTTTTTTCTATTATCCCTTCTTTTCCCTTTTATCGTAAAATATTTCTGTTCCTCTTTTCCCACAACCTTTTGGATCTTTCCTTTTGGGCCCCCTGGTAAACAGCAGTTGCAAGACTAAAAAAGTGGAAAAAGACAATATATGGGGATTTAATGCGTGGTGTGGGTGGGTGGCCCCCCTTTAAAAAACACCCCAACGCTCCCTGGAGTGCGCCGCTGGGGGGCCGGACGGTCCGGGAGGTAAAGCAAAAGAAATTTAACGGATGTGGGATTCAAATTTCTTTCCCTTTAAGTATCGGATAGAAATGTAAAATGATATCTTTGTGTTAGGTTTCCACTGTACCCATTTGAATAGAATGGGATGGGAAAACCCTCACTTTGACTGTCACTAAGTACAGAATGTACTGTAAGTATATTAAAAAAAAAAAGCTATGGGGATTAACCCCAAATTTTTTCACCTCAATAATGTATAGAAAAAAAAAAATTCTCACATGCCCAAAAAAGTTTGGCTGTATCTTTCAAATCTGATTGCAAAAATTTTTAAAAAAAAGGGCATCATCATAAATGGGTTCCCGCACTAAACAATAAGATGAGGATTACAGCCCCCAGAAATATTGTTTACTTTTAACATAAAACAGTTGGATTTTCAGCCTTATTTAAATAACAGAAAATGCAAGTGAAAAATCACCAGCACTATCATTTTTTCTAACAAGGTTTACCTTTTAAAAAGGTGTTTTTGCAGGGCAACAAAAGTAGATGCCTCACAAAAAGCTTAAAACAAACTGGAAAAGTTCACAAATCAAAAAAAAATACAAATGAAAAAATACAACAATGCCATAATACATATAAAAATGGAAAAAGCATGGCTCGAAACAAAAACAAAGGGGTTTTATGAGTTTAAATTTTTGTTTGAGAATGCTGTTCAATGCCATTACCAAAAAAATTTATCCCAAAAGGAAAATGTAAAATAGAAAAGTCCTTTTACACCCCCAAAAATACTTTAAAAAAGTATTTAAAAAAATAAACTTACATAAAAGGGGTTTTTGGGGAATTTTAACTGGGGTACCACTGGGGTTGCCAGGACAGTTAACTGGTGCAGCTCCGGCTGTATACACTGCAAAAAAAGAATTTTTTCCCCTTTCTTAGAGATTTGGACAATTTGGGAAAAATTTGGGGCAATGATATGGAAAAAGGGGGTTTTTTTTAAGATAAATAATGTGAACTGTTCTAAAAAAGGGGAAAATTGAAATAAATGGTGGGTAAATTATACGGGCACAATTTTTTTCAACCCCCGGGGCCCTCCCGTGGTTCTCGGCTTTAGTTCGGGGTTTAAGGTTGTTTTCGTCATGGGCTAAGTCCCTCAGATAAGTTTTGGGGGAAAAATTTTGGGGGCCCCTAATCGGAGAATAATCTATGGGGTGGTCCCCCACATAAAACAAATCCTGAACAGTGCATAATGAGAAAAAAAAAAGAAATGAAATTTGGGGAAAAACCAAAACTCCCTGGGAAACCCGGGGTAAAGCCCCCCCCGGTCCGGTGACCAGGCCTCCTGTTGGACCAGAGCCTGATGGCCCCCGTTTTTTGGCCCAGACCCAACACGGCCCACCCCCCGGCGGGCATTTTCCCCGACTTTAGGTGCCTGTCCAGTGCCCCCGGAAGCCAGCCGGGGGTTTTTGATAATCCCCCTGAGGGATGCTGGGAGGCAGTTGAACAATCTTGGGCCCCTGACACTTTTGTTTTGTCCCTCAACTTTCAAAATGGCCCCCCTGCTCTTCTTTGGGGGGATGTTACATCCCCTTGCCAAATCTTTGCTTTTGGGAGTGATTTTTGTGTGCAATTTTGGTACTAAGCCCAGAATTTTCCATGTGTATATAAAAATGCCCCCCCTGGTTCTAGAAGGAAGGTTTAGGAATTTCGTTCCCCCAGTAGTTGAGGTGGTTTATGCCCCGGGTTGGGCCGGTAAAGGTTTCTGCACATTTTCCCCGGTAAAAGAAACCACCCGCCTTAAAAGGGTTCCCTTTTAGTGTCAAAATATTCCAGCCTAGATAAAAAAAGCTTTCTTGGTGAAAAGGGGCCCTTGGCATCCCGGTTTTGAAGGTTCCATTACCCACCTTTTCTTTTTTTCGAGCAGATGCAATTGCTACTTTGTTATGGCCCTTGGGAGATCCTCTGACAGTCACTCCCAGGTCTTTGACATTAGTTTTCTTTTTAATTTTGTGGTTGGAATTATTTTTGTATTTACTTTTTTTTTTGTAAAAATTTTTTATAGTTTATTTCGTTTTCTTGGTCTAATGTGATAAATGGAAGTTATTACAGTTTTAGAATGTTTTGGTTTGGGTTTTTTAGTCCCGGGAAAGGCTTGAAACTGAGTTTAAAGTAGCGGGAAATTTTAAATTTTTTTGCTGATGTTAAAGAGTAAACAAATGACGGTTGTTCAAGAGTAAAAAAAATGACCTCACCCCGTCAAAACCACCACTGGTTTGGGTCTAATAAAAGTTCAAAAAATGAGGTGATATTATTTTACAATTATAATTTTTGTAACAGTAAATTTTCCCCTTTTTTTGGTTTGAAAAAAAAATAAAATGTAATTCATTTGTAAAGGCGAAAAAGTAACTAATGAACAGAGGAAGTTAGTTTAGTGCCAGGAATGCTGCATTGTTTATTCTGCCCCCCTATTTTAAAGGGGAATTTTTTGAACTGAGTTAAATTGGCTAAATTCCCAAATTTTCCCAAACCCTTTATTTTGGGGGTTTAAAACAGTTGACGGGGATTCTTTTGTGCTCAATCGATGAATAAAGTAATTTTTTGGTGAAATAGCTAAAATTTGGTCTACTGGAAAAATTTTGGCCCTAAAAGGGGAGCCCAAGTGGGAAAAAAATCCCCGATGCGAAAAATATTTTTTGGCACACCCAAACCACGGGGTATAATTTCGAAATTTTTCAATCAAATTTGTATTTTTTGTTTTATTCCTTTTAAAAAAAGATTTACCATTTATAAAAAATTTTTTTTTTAAATTTTGGCCCACCACCCCCTTTCCCAAAAATTTGGACCCTAAAAAGGGTTAAGCCCCAAAATTTTTACTAATGAAGTAGGGGGGATTAAAAATAAAAACTTTCACTGTCACTCATACAAACACCATTTTTTGGGTAGGCAAATGCACCTCAAGCTGGAATATCTCCACCCCTCTTCCCGAATGCAGACACTGTACTTTCCCCCCCAGGACCAAGTCCAGCTAAACAAAATTCCCCGAATTCCTTCATTTATATTTTTTTCCCCCGGGCCTTTCCCAAAAACCAAAGTCATAAAAACCTTTTCCTTTTTCCCCTTTAACATGGCCCCATATTTTTGTTGGATGTCCCAAACCCCCCATACAAAACCGGGGTTTGGGCATCCAACAAATTTTTATTGGGGTTAAAAGGGAATATTTCTCTTTTACCAAGGGGAATATTAAAAGAAGGAATTCATTTTATATACGTTTTATATATATATACAGTGGGTACCTCGACACGAATTTTTTCCCCAAATGCTGTTTAAAATTTTTATTACCAAAGGAATTTTTCCCCATAAGGAATAATGTAAAAACTAGTCCTTTTTCACCCCCCCCAAAAAAACTTACAAAAGCATTTAAAAAAAAAAACACATAAAAGGGCATTTAAATTTATCTAACCAAAATTTCCCCTGTATATAACATGACATATATATACATACATATATATACATATATATAAAAATATATATAATAACATAAAAGGACCCCCCAAGGGAAAAAATTTATTTTCCCGGCCCGTCTGCCATTACCGGGGAAAAGAATTTTTTCCCTTAAGGGGAAAATGTTTGTAGGTTGTTATTTTGGGCCCCCCTACACTTCCCACCAAACACTTGGTAAAATTTTTAAAAATTTAAATTTTCATTTTCCTGCTTACTTGGGGTTTTTTACTGTTTTATATGTATGTATGTATATATATATAAAGTATTTATTTATTTTAAAAAATCTGGCTATCTCCCCTAATTCCCCCCTTTACTGTCTTTCCAGTGGTGCCGGTCTTGTTTAGATGTCCCCAAACAACAATTAAAACCCAAAACCTCAGAGGGGGAGGCCCGACATTACCCACATACATTTTTTTTTTAAACACGGCCCATTCCCACCAAGGCAGGGGGGAAAAAAAAAAAAACTTTCATCATCATTCACTCCATCCCGTCTTGCCAGAAGGGTGCTTTTCACTACAAAAAAACTTAAAAAAACACCCCCTCCTTCAGAGTGCCGGCCCGTCTTCCCTTTATATCTTTAAAAAACCCTGCATGGATATTCAAAAATTTTTTGCACAAAAACATACAATGTAAAATATTATAAAATTGGGGGTAGTTTGAAGGAAGGGGGTTACTAATATTAGTCATAAAAAGCTGAAAGGGGGGTTTTTGAGGGGTTTGGTCATTTAGAGAGAATGGATCAAAGTAGAATTTACTTGGAGCGTATAAATCTGTAGGGGGAAAAGGGTAGGGGCGTCCTCAAAAAGGGGGTTTGGGGGGAGGAGGTAAAAAGGGGGTTTTGTGGGCAGGGGTTTTGGGCCCCAAAAAGCGTGTGAAAAAGTGTTAGATAGGAAAAATTGGGGACAATGGGTTTTTAACCCGAACGGCTGTTGTTGTGTGAGCAGGGTAAAATTTTTGAAGGGATTCAGGGGAAATGGGTTTTTATAGGGTTTTGGGCTTGGGTCCTGGAAATGGGGAAATACATTGCCTGCACTTTAAAAGGGGGGGGTCTGGGGAAATTGAAGTTTGGATTGGGCTTTAAACTGTTTAAAAATTACACCTCTGCAAAAAAACAAAAATTATTAAAAGAGTGAGGTGAAAATTTATAATAAGAAAATATTTTCGGGGTTTTTCTTTTTTGGGTCACCCTGCCCTTTTTGGGGGATGGGCCCAATTTAAAAAACAAAATATACATACAAAAACCCTACAGTGGGCCCCGTTTTGTAATTTAATTCCCAGAGGGGGTTATTAACACCGAATATTACCAACTCCAATTTATTTTTCCCCCTAAGAAAAAATGGAAACAATTAACCGTTTAAACCTTTTAAAATAAAAAAAGTTTGGGACATTAAATAACATTAAATTACAAAAAAAAATGGGTTTCAAAAAAATAAAACAATATCCCCTTACCTTTATTGAAGAGTTGTTGATTTTTGTGGAAGATGAGGGGGGGGGAGGATGGGAAAAGTTGTTTTTTGTTTGGAAGGGGAAAACCCATCCATAAAATTTCCCGGTACCAAGTCCTTTCCCCGGGGTTTCTTCCCCTTTTTGTTTTTTAAAAGCCACTAGGACCAAAAAAGAGTCACACCCTTGGGTTTCTCAAAAAATGTTCCAGAAGTTCTGTTTTTGGGGTTTTTGGAATTGTGACTTCGACAGGGTGTTTGGGACAGGACAAGAAAAGTCCCCTTTAAATGTTTCCAATATAAACTCAATATCTTTATCTTCAACCCTCAATATGAATAAAAAAAATATTAATAACATAGAAACATAACATACTCTAAAGGAATAAAATATCATTACAAATTTAGGACTGGTGTTTGGGTTTTTTTTGTTGGGTGGGATAAGGGGCCCGAAAGATAAGCCTTAATAGTGATGGGCCCCCCAGACATGGCGGTTTTCAGTGCCCTTTTAACTCCCAAAAATGGGGGGTTAAGTTTTGTTAAATTTTTTTGGGCGGCAAATTTCTTTCACTGTTAATGTTCAATTTTTCCTTTTGGCCGGGACTTTTTGCCTTTTTAATCCCCTGCTTTAGTATCTCCTTTATAGAAATTTATTAATCCGCCATTTTCCCCCTCCCCAGCCCTTTTTCCAAAAAGGGTGGACTAGGAGTTTTCCCCAAAGGTGGCTTATTTGATTGCAAGAATTTAAAAAAAATTTAATAAATTTTTTTATAAGAAAACGTGGGGAACCCAAAAAAGGAAAATGGCACACTAATGAATGGTGTTTTGGCCCTTTTTACCGGGGGAGCGCCCGGGGTGAATTTTCATCACCAACCAAAATTTTTAAAAAAAGCCTTAACCAATTTTTACGGAAATCCATGACTGAACCCGGGGGGCCCCACTTGGGTTTCATGCATGCAAATACGCATGCATGAAAATACATGCCAAAACCAAATTGGAAAAGCATTGCATACAAAAAAGCAGCATGCATACAAATCGCATGCAGCCAAAAAATCAGCATGCGTTAAAAAACGCATGCATGAACCCCTAGCCATGCATAAAAGCATGCAGATAAAATCCTTACACATCCCCTAAACATTGGGTACAAAAAGCAATGCATTTCAAAATGCGGGGAAAACCCTGCAAG
>WNWK01055579.1:0-11235 GCA_009830355.1 Cherax destructor
TTATCTGATTGATGTGTGCCTCAGGAGATGTGCTCGGTATTATACTCACCCCAAGATTTTTTTCTTTGAGTGAGGTTTGCAGTCTTTGGCCACCTAGACTATACTCTGTCTGCGGTCTTCTTTGCCCTTCCCCGATATTCATGACTTTACATTTGGCAGGGTTAAATTCAAGGAGCCAGTTACTGGACCAGGCTTGCAGCCTGTCCAGGTCTCTTTTATTCTGCCTGATCCTCGACTGATTTGATTCTTCTCATTAACTTCACATCATCTGCAAACAGGGACACTTCTGAGTCTATCCCTTCCGTTATGTCATTCACATATACCAAAAACAGTACAGGTCCTAGGACTGACCCTTGTGGAACTCCACTCGTCACAGGTGCCCACTCTGACATCTCGTCACGTACCATGACTCGTTGTTGCCTCCTGTCAGATATTCTCTGATCCATTGCAGTGCTTTTCCTGTTACGTGTGCCTGATCCTCTAGCTTTTGCATTAATCTCTTGTGAGGAACTGTGTCGAACGCCTTCTTGCAGCCCAAAAAATGCAGTCTATCCCCCCTCTCTCTCGTGTCTTACTTCTGTTACCTTGTCATAAAACTGCAGTAGGTTTGTGACACAGGATTTTCCTTTCCCCTGAAACCATGCTGGTTGTCGTTTATAAGCTTGTGTCTTTCTAGGTGCTCCACCATTCTCCTCCTGATGATCTTCTCCATGACTTTGCATACTATACACGTCAGTGACACAGGTCTGTAGTTTAATGCCTCGTGTCTGTCTCCTTTCTTAAAATTGGGACTACATTTGCCATCTTCCACGCCTCAGGTAGTTGCCCAGTTTCAATGGATGTGTTGAAGATTTGTGTTAGTGGCACACACAACATCTCTGCTCCTCTCTAAGGACCCACGGAGAAATGTTGTCCGGTCCCACCGCTTTTGAGGTATCGAGTTCACATAGCAGCTTCTTCACCTCCTCCTCGGTTGTGTGTATTTCATCCAGCACTTGTTGGTATACCTCCTATTCTGAATTCCTGGAGTCCTTCCTGTCTCCTTTGTAAATACTTCTTTAAATCTCATGTTGAGCTCCTCACATACCTCTTGGTCGTTTATTGTGAACTCCCCACCTTCCTTTCTCAGCCTGATTACCTGGTCCTTGACTGTTGTTTCCTCCTGATGTGGCTATACAGCAGCTTCGGGTCAGACTTGACTTTTGATGCTATATCATTTTCATATTGTCGTGAGCCTCCTTCTTACCTGTGCATATTCGTTTCTGGCTCTTCGGCTAATCTCTTTATTTTCCTGGGTCCTTTGTCTTCTGTATTTTTTCCATTCTCTATTACACTTATTTTTTGCCTCCCTACCCTCTGGGTGAACCAAGGACTCGTTCTGGTCTTCCCATTACTTCTGTTTCCCTTGGGGACAAACCTCTCCTCTGCCTCTTTGCATTTGGTTGTCACATATTCCATCATTTCTTTTACTGGTTTTCCTGCCAATTCTCTCTCCCACTGAACGTCTTGTAGGAAGTTCCTCATGCCTGTGTAGTCCCCCCTTTTGTAGTTTCGTTTCTCCCTTCCTATTCCTATTCCTATTCCTATTCCTGTGTGTGTATAATATGCAGATACGGAAAAAACTACCCATCTGTATTTGCCTTGTTCTCTTATTGCCAGGTTGCTCTCTGATCGCTGACTTTATGTACGGCCAGGTGCAGCAGGCCTTGAAATTGCTACCTGTGTTGTAATAGACAGTGAAGGGTTGAGAGAGAGGGTAAATGGGGAAAGAGGGTGAGAAGAGTGCAGGTAGGGAGAAAGTAGTAGGTAAGGGGGAATGAGAGGAAGAAGAGTATGTAGGGTGAGGGATAAGTTGAAGGAGGGTGAGATGGGGTTGGGGTGGAGAGTGAGAGAAACGAGGTTTTAGTGGAGAGTGAGAAGTGGAAGGAAGTGAGGATGAGATGAGAAACAGGACGAGAGGAAAAATGGGGTTGGGATGAGAAGGATAAGAGGGACGTGAGTGAGAAGGGGAAAATGGAGCAGGGTGAGAAGGAAAAGAGATTGGTCACGAGTAGACAGAGAATTTAGAGTGAGAACGTGGGTAGGTGGAGGATGACAGGAAGAAGTTAGTGGAAGTGAGAAGATAAAGAGTTTGGTGGGGGAGAAGTAGAAGAGTTTTGTGGGTGAGAAGTAGAAGAGTTTGGTGGGTGAGAAGGTGAAGAGTTTGGTGGGTGAGAAGGAGAAGAGTTTTGTGGGTGAGAAGTAGAAGAGTTTGGTGGGTGAGAAGGAGAAGAGTTTTGTGGGTGAGAAGTAGAAGAGTTTGGTGGGTGAGAAGGAGAAGAGTTTGGTGGGTGAAAAGTAGAAGAGTTTGGTGGGTGAGGAGAAGAGTTTGAAGTGTGAGAAGTAGAAGAGTTTGTAGGGTGATATGAGGAAAGGGTCAGGAGAGACGAAAGGGAGAACAGAGCTTGGTAGGTGGGAAAGAGAAAGCATACCTGGTAAGAATCAAAGAATAAGGGAGGGGGCAGAGCTTGGGTGATAAGGGGAAAGGGTATGAAAGAGGGCCAAGGGTGAAGGGAGAGGGGACATAGAGCTTGGTAATACTGGAAGAAGAATTGAATTCCTTCAATCATAAATCAAGACTGAACATTCCTTCACTCTTTATTGGAGAAATTTTCCCGGTGGATCGAGAGAAGAGAATGATGCGAGAGAGGAGGATGAGGAGCAGCTAATGATGAGAGAGAAGGATAAGAAAAAGGGATCGATGAAAGGGAGGAGAACAAGGAGAAGGGTATGATGACAGGGAGGATAAAAGGAATGGAATGATGGGAGTGGGGAAGATAGGGAGTAGCGGATGAATAAGGGAATAAGGACTTAGAGAAGATCGACGGCGACATGAGACCAAAGGAAATTGAGGGTGGAGAAAGAGAGATGGACTGAAGAAGCGAGTAGAACAAAAACTAAGGAAGAGAGAGAGTAGTAGTAGTAGTAGTAGTAATGGTGGTAGTAGGATTAGCAGTAGCACCAGCTGTAGTAGTAATAGTAGGCGTAGCAGTAGAAGCAGGATCATAAACAAACATTAGCTGTTGAATTAGATGCAATAGAACAATAAATAATTGTTTTAGAAGTTGTAGTAATAATAGTGATAATTACAGTAGTAATATTACTACTGCTACCTGGAGTCTACCTGGAGAGCATTCCGGGAATCAACGCCCCCGCGGCCCGGTCCACGACCAGGCCTCCGGTGGATCAGGGCCTGATCAACCAGGCTGTTACTGCTGGCCGCACGTAATCCAACGTCCGAACCACAGCCCGGCTGATACGACGTGACTTTAACTATCTGTCCAGCTCTCTCTTGAAGGCAGCCAGGAGCCTATTGGTAATTTCCCTTATGCTTGGTGGGACGCTGTTGAACAGTCTTGGACCTCGGACACTTATCGTGTTTTCTCTTAGTGTACCAATTGCGCCCCTACTTTTCATTAGGGTTTTTTTGCATCGCCTGCCCAGTCTTTTACTTTCGTAGGGAGTGATTTCTGTGTGCAGATTAGGGACCATTCCTTCTAGGATTTTCCAAGTGTAGATTATGATATATCTATCTCGCCTGCGTTCCAGCGAGTACAAGTCAAGTGCTTCCAAGCGTTCCCAGTAGTTGAGGGATGACCTTATGTCAGAACCACACTTGCGTTGCTTTCATCTTACGATTGTTAAGCCAGTATTCCAGCCACTGGCTTGGCATCTCTTGTTTTGAACGTTCTCATTATCCATCCAATCATTTTCTTTGCAGTTGTGATCGTGGCACTGTTGTGATCCTTGAAAGTGAGACCCTCAGACATTACCACTCCCAGGTCCCTCACATTATTTTTCCGCTCTGTTGTATGATCAGAGTTTGTAGTATACTCTGTTCTAGTTATTATCTCCTCCAGTCTTCCATAACAGAATAGTTGGAATTTGTTTTCAATGAACATCATATTATTCTCCGTTGCCCATTGGAAAACTTGGTTTATGTCTTCTTGGAGGTTAATTGTGTCCTCAATAGATGACAGTCTCATGCAGATCCTAGTATCGTCTGCAAAGGATGACACGGTGCTGTGGATTACATCTCTGTCTATGTCTGATATGAGGATGAGGAACAGGATGGGGGCGAGTACTGTGCCTTGTGGAACAGAGCTTTTCACTGTGGCAGCTTCCGATTTAACTCTGTTGACAACTGCTCTTTGTATTCAACTGGTTAGGAAGTTGAAGATCCATCTCCCCACTTCGCCAGTTATTCCTTTAGCACGTATTTTGTGCGCTATTACACCATGATCACACTTGTCAAAGGCTTTTGCAAAGTCTGTGTATATTACATCTGCATTCTGTTTTTCTTCCAGAGCATCCAAGACCATATTATAGTGATCCAGTAGTTGCGAGAGGCAGGAGCGACCTGCCTTGAACCCATGTTGCCCTGGATTGTGAAGGTTTTGGGAATTCAAGTGGTTTGCAATAATGCTTCTTAGCACTCTTTCAAAGATTTTTATGATGTCGGACGTTAGAGCTATTGGTCTATAGTTCTTAGCTAATGCTTTGCTGCCACCTTTATGGAGTGGGGCTATATCCGTTGTTTTAAGTGACTGTGAAATTTCACCCATGTCTAAGCTCCTTCTCCATAGTATACTTAGGGCACGTGAAATGGGTTTCTTGCAGTTCTTAATGAACACAGAGTTCCACGAGTCTATGCCTGGGGCTGAGTGCATGGGCATCTTGTCAATAGCTCTTTCAAAGTCTCTCGGAGTTAGGGTAATGTCGGAAATCTGGCATACTTTGATGGAGTTTTGAGGCTCATTCATGAAGAAATCATTTGGATTGTCGATCATCAGTCTGATTATTGCCTCACTAAACACAGAGTCGTACTGGGATTTCAGTATCTCACTCAATTCCTTGTTGTCATCTGTGTAAGTCCCATCTAATCTGAGCAAGGTCCCGATACTATATGTAGTATTTGCCTTGTTTTTGACATATGAAAAGAAATATTTCGAATTTCTTCCAATTTCACTAATCGCTTTAAGCTCATCCTGTATCTCCTGATACAGGAGATACTTCCCTGGTCAGAGCTTCATTCCATGTATCAGATAATCTAGCGTTCTTGAGGAGCTCAGTGATTCTTCGTCGTCTTCTGTAGAGGGAGCGTCTTTCTCTCTCCAGTTTACTCCTGCTCTTCTTCTTTCTTAGGGAAATATGTCTTGAACATACTTCAGCTCCCAGAAAGTTGATCCTTTCAAGACACTGGTTTGGATCCATGTTATTTAAGATATCTTCCCAACATGTTTCATTTAAGACAAGGTTTACCTGGTCCCAGTTGATGTTCTTGTTGTTAAAGTTGTATTTGGTGAAGACACCTTCACAGCTACGTGCATTTTGCTGATCAGGACCCCTGTGCATGTTAGTCTGAACTTCGATTATATTGTGATCAGAATTAATTGTTTTTGATATTGTTATGTCTCTTACCAGGTCCTCATTATTTGTGAAGATAAGGTCAAGTGTGTTGTCTAGTCTTGTTGGCTCCATTATATGCTGACTTAGGGTGTGTTTATCGCAGAGATTTAGTAGCTCGTGTGTGTGACCTTTCATCTGCGCTGCCTCCAGTGATTGTTTCTGCTATAACATTAGTTGCTACATTCTTCCATTTTGTATGCCTTAGGTTGAAATCACCAAGCAGTAAGATGTTTGGGGATGGAGCTGGAAGGCTTTCCAGATAGTAATCAATTTTCAGTACCTGTTCCTTGAACTGTTGGGAGGTTGTATATGGTGGCTTATATGCAACCACGATGACTAGGTTTTGGTTCTCGATTTTTATTGTTAGAACTTCAACTACATCATTTGTGGTGTTCAACTTCACCGTGCAGATGAGCAACTCTTTGAAATACAGGCAGTAGAGTATAATAGTAGGAATAAAAGTAGCAGTACCAGCAGTATTAGTCCATTTATATTTGCAGTTCTGTATAGTTCTGTATGAACGAAATGTAATGTTATAGAGGGTAAGTCTCAGGTTGTAAGTGTTGCTCCGTGACTTCATCCTTTCGAACACCTAGGGAACATTTATTAACTTAAAATATTTCGTTGGAACATACGAAGAACTTACATTATTTCTTAATGTATTTTTAGAAACGCGTACAGAAACGTATTTTTTAATCTAATAATATTTTAGTAAATTTATTAAAGTCATACAATATTTTGAAGAATACAGAAAGAAATTATTTAATCCTTGTGTACTAGAGTGGGATATATCCTACCCCTGGCAGCTGGTTTAATTTGAAATTCCCAGGTTTCTATCACGCGTCAGAGCTTGGGGCCTTCCCTCAACCGTCAGTGCTTGCCACGACCTCAATGAGTAGGGATTTGTCACTCTGATATCTAAACGTCTAGTTTAATTACCTGGTTGGGGGTATGCTTTACCCCACGTTAGTGATTCTTAGGCTGCTGTGAACTTACAAGACACTTTAGAAATACTTTTATTTTCACTTATCATATTTTTCAGAGACTTGTAAACAAACAGAATATATATATTCATAATGTCTGACAAGTTTCAGTTAAAGGAGAAAATTGAAGAGACGGCGAACAAAAGCAATAGTAACGATGATTACAGTGTATTGAAACACAGGAAATGTTTGATAGTGAGAACTGTGAAGACTCTTTAGAAGATTTATGTAGGAGGTATCTATATTAGGCAAGAGTCAGTACTACACAATTTCTCATACGAACTGGAGTATCTGTGAAATCCCTACCCTTCTGTGACCCATGCAGGAGTAGCTGAAGAGGAGGAAGGCACTATGAGGTGTGCAGTGTGAACTAGAAGTTGAGACACAAAAACAAGATTCTGGTGTAATCCATGCAATCGACCAGTGTGCCCGAGGCAAGGCAGGGTGACCCAGAAAAAGAAGAAACATTTTCATCATCATTCACTACATCACTGTCTTGCTAGAGGCGCGCCTACACTATAGTATAAAAACTGCAACATCAATACTCCTTCAAAGCGCAGGCATTCTACTTCCCACCTCTACTACTCAAGTCTGCTTTGCCAGTTTCCCTGAATCCCTTCATAAATGTTATTTTGCTCACACTCCAACAGCACGTCAAATCATCAAAACCATTTGTCTCCACTCGCTCCTATCTAACACGCTCATGCACGCTTGCTGGAAGTTCAGGCCACTCGCACAGAAAACCTAATTAACCCCCTCATCCAGCCTTTTCTAGGCCGATCCCTACCCTGCATTCCTTCCACTACAGGTTTATACACTCTCCAAGTCATTCAATTTCTTTCCAACTTCTCTAAATGTCCAAAGCTCCTCGACAAACCCTCCTCAGCACTCTGGATAATACTTTTAGTAACCCCTCACCTGTATATATATATATATATATATATATATATATATATATATATATATATATATATATATATATATATATATATATATTCAACAAGTCGGCCGTCTCCCACCGAGGCAGGGTGACCCAAAAGAAAGAAAATCCCAAAAAAGAAAATACTTTCATCATCATTCAACACTTTCACCACACTCATACATAATCACTGTCTTTGCAGAGGCGCTCAGATACGACAGCTGAGAATAGTCCCTCCCAGCTGTCACTATCCCAGACCCCTCCTTTAAAGTGCAGGCATTGTACTTCCCATTTCCAGGACTCAAGTCCAACTAAATCAATTAACTGGTTTCCCTGAATCCCTTCACAAAATGTTACCCTGCTCACACTCCAACAGATCGTCATGTCCCAAAAACCATTCGTCTCCATTCACTCCTATCTAACACGCTCACACATGCTTGCTGGAAGTCCAAGCACCTCGCCAACAAAACCTCCTTTACCCCCTCCCTCCAACCTTTTCTATGACGACCCCTTCCCATCCTTCCTTCCCCTACAGATTTTTATGCTCTCCAAGTCATAGTACTTTGATCCATATATATATATATATATATATATATATATATATATCCTACAAGAATCAAGCACCCAGCAGAGCTAGGAGTGGTACCATGATCCGAGGACATACGGTGGTGTGGGTGCCTCTGACCCAATTTCATTCTAATCCTCGTTTGGTGTACTAGCCTCAACGAGCAGTATTTTATAATAATGTAACCACTAACAAGTGGTAATGATCAATGACAACACTGCGACTAGCCAAGGACTCGAACCCATGTTGTTTTGGCCCGCCTCTTGGCGGTGTGCCGTAATTTTTATCGATTACGCTGTTATAGAGAGATAGACGACGACAAGCAAGCAAACAGCCTCCAGATACCACGTTACCAGCTACCTACATCCAAGAAGTCTACAATATCTACAGTATCTCCTGGTCAGCTAAGTGTTTCAAACGTTAATTTGTTAAAACCTACGAGGGGTTGACCCGGGTTTTGCAAATTCTGAACGAGTAAGCCAGTTTGAGAGGGGAGAGTACCATATCCCACCGCTGCCACCACTTGTCGTGTGGGTCTTGGGAGAGATATTTAAATTGTCAAAGACCCTCATTGTAGGATGGTTACGGTATATTTACGGTCTGTGAAGGAGAGAGCCCAGCCACGTCTGTCCAGTTTGTAGGTCTCTGACTTGTGAGGGGGTACGCCTATGCGAGGCTATGCACATGCGCTGAGCCTCTGACGTCAGCGGGTATCGTGACGTCACACGCAAAGGGACCAGCTGTATAGCTAGGGTGAACGCTGATACACTACACAAGTGTATATATAATACTGACACGACAAAACCACATGACGCTCTAACCCACAGGACCACCAAATCGTTGAGGCTAGTACACCAAACGGGAGTACAATAAAATTAGCTCAGTCATCCACACCACCGTATGTCATCGGATCAAGGTATATATATATATATATATATATATATATATATATATATATATATATATATATATATATATATATATATATATATATATATATATATATATATATACATATATATATATATCAATAACAACACTGCACAGCTAAGGACTCGAACCTATTTTGTTCTGACCCTCGTGGTGAACAAACCACATGACGCTCTACCCACAGACCACCAAAACCGCATGAATCAAGCACTGCGACTAGCCAAGGACTCGCTCTGCTGAGTGCTGATTCATGTCGGTTTCGGTCCTGTGGTATAGCGTCATTATTCAGTCACCAGGAAGGAAAAATAGGTTGAGTCTGCTATTAATGTTATTATTGATATATAATATAATATATATCATATATATATATATATATATATATATATATATATATATATATATATATTTTTATATATACCTCATATCAGTATGACCCTGACTCATATATATATATATATATATATATATATATATATATAATATATATATATATATTCATAATGGAGTAATAAGAATGGATTTATGGGACATGATAGTATTTTGATTAGCAAGTACTTGTGAACGTGTTCAGAAGGAGTAATGATGACTGGTTTCTGGAATGACGACTGCACTTAGTCTGGATAGTGAGCTGGGTGAGGACTTTTCAGCATGTATATCAGTGACAACAGTGTAATTATTAGTGGACATGATGTCTGAAATCGGGACTTTGTACAATGCCTGGGCACTTTTAAAATCTAATAGTATCATGAAATCTTTTTATCATATATTAATAAAATATACCTATTTAAAAATATTATTATAATGTGGAGAAGTGTTTCGAAATGAGAAAGTTTTCTTTGGAAGAGATCCAAATATTCTTTGGGGAAGCCTTTCTGAATGGGAGAGCAGGCACTTCCAGGACCAATACATACAAAAAATAAATATATATATAATATATATATATATATATATATATATATATATATATATATATGTATTCCAATTGAATAATATCTATCTTGTTGGGAAGTATAGATATAAATATACATACCCTTTTGATGTGATGTGTGGTGTGTAGTGTGAAAATACACCATGGGGCCATTGAATAATGACCATTGTAGCATAAGAAAAACAGCCAGCCCAGAAGCACTAATATTGTAACGAACGTGACCTCCTTAGGGTACCTCCGTTTCCTTGCAATGTCAAATATTTTCCTAATTTCTCCATCGAGAAACTCTGGGCTTCACACTCGGTAATCTCTCAGAAACATAGTAAGAAATACACTCCTTTTTGCTCTTGCCTCGTGGTTGGAATAGTAGTGAATGAATGAGCACACATTGGTGGCCTTCCTATATACTGTAAACTTAAAATTTCTATCATCCTGGAGTCTACTTCTTCCTCCACGGTGAATTTAATAGACGGGGCTAAAGCGTTAAGTCTTGGTAAAAACGTATCCAAGGCCATGTCATTTGGCCAAAGCCACAAGATGTCATCCACATATCTGAACCATTTAGCTTTACAGGGTAAGATATCTTTCAACAACCTAGCTTTGAAAAATATCCAAATACTGATTGCTTAATAGGGGGAAACATCGATTTTCCATTCCCTGCCTTTGAACATAGGATTTCCCTTCAAATTCAAACTTTCAAATCAACTACACAACTTAGGCAGTTCAGTAATGGAATTTTTATCAAAAGGGATAGAGAATTCATATAATTTTTCTTGCAAATAAGATAGCAAGTCGGGAACAAGGACTCTACTGAACAACGAAGTGACATCAAAACTTACTAGTGTAAAATCATTAATGTTAACATTTTCCATTTTGTCAATGAGATCAACATTGCTTTTGAGGGATTCAGGAATGGAATTAATATTTTACTAACCATTCTGACAGGGCATACGTTGCAGATCCTAAAGAGCTAATAATAGGTCTCGTTGGAACACCTGGCTTGTGGGTTTTAATCAAACCGTACATACAAGGGAGTGCCGATTAGGTAAAACTGGTCAATTAGCAAAAAGTCATCTAAAATTAAGTCCTTTCTAAAATTTTCTCTTATACGTTTAAAGATATATTTTTTTAATTTATGTTAATGTAAGAATTTATAATTTTGTACCAAGAGAAACTTTGAAAACCTACCTAACCTTATTACAACAAGCGCAATTTAATTTAGCCTAACCCAACTAAATATATTTTAGATACGTTAACATTAATTTAATAATAAACAAACACAATGAAATATATTTTTTTCGTTATGTTCAGAATGATTTTGGCGAAATTATTGCATACACAAATTTTCACTTATCTAGGTTCACTTATCTAGGTCTGGGGTGGGGGCACTGGTAACTGCAGTGGAGGGAGCTGTTAGGGCTTTAAAATAGAAAAAGTTAGTGGTATGGGTTATGGGGGAAAA
>WNWK01055580.1:0-11235 GCA_009830355.1 Cherax destructor
CAAGTGCTGGATGAAATACACACAACCGAGGAGGAGGTGAAGAAGCTGCTATGTGAACTCGATACCTCAAAGCGGTGGGACCGGACAACATTTCTCCGTGGGTCCTTAGAGGGGGAGCAGAGATGTTGTGTGTGCCACTAACACAAATCTTCAACACATCCATTGAAACTGGGCAACTACCTGAGGCGTGGAAGATGGCAAATGTAGTCCCAATTTTTAAGAAAGGAGACAGACACGAGGCATTAAACTACAGACCTGTGTCACTGACGTGTATAGTATGCAAAGTCATGGAGAAGATCATCAGGAGGAGAATGGTGGAGCACCTAGAAAGACACAAGCTTATAAACGACACCAGCATGGTTTCAGGGAAGGAAAATCTTGTGTCACAAACCTACTGGAGTTTTATGACAAGGTAACAGAAGTAAGACACGAGAGAGGGGTGGATAGACTGCATTTTTTTGGACTGCAAGAAGGCGTTCGACACAGTTCCTCACAAGAGATTAATGCAAAAGCTAGAGGATCAGGCACACGTAACAGGAAAAGCACTGCAATGGATCAGAGAATATCTGACAGGTAGGCAACAACGAGTCATGGTACGTGACGAGATGTCAGAGTGGGCACCTGTGACGAGTGGAGTTCCACAAGGGTCAGTTCTAGGACCTGTACTGTTTTTGGTATATGTGAATGACATAACGGAAGGGATAGACTCAGAAGTGTCCCTGTTTGCAGATGATGTGAAGTTAATGAGAAGAATCAAATCAGTCGAGGATCAGGCAGGACTACAAAGAGACCTGGACAGGCTGCAAGCCTGGTCCAGTAACTGGCTCCTTGAATTTAACCCTGCCAAATGTAAAGTCATGAATATCGGGAAGGGAAAAGAAGACCGCAGACAGAGTATAGTCTAGGTGGCCAAAGACTGCAAACCTCACTCAAAGAAAAGATCTTGGGGTGAGTATAATACCGAGCACATCTCCTGAGGCACACATCAATCAGATAACTGCTGCAGCATACGGGCGGCTGGCAAACCTAAGAATAGCGTTCCAATACCTCACCAAGGAATCATTCAAGACTCTGTATACCATATACGTCAGGCCCATACTGGAGTATGCAGCACCAGTTTGGAACCCACACCTGGTCAAGCACGTCAAGAAATTAGAGAAAGTGCAAAGGTTTGCAACAAGACTAGTCCCAGAGCTAAGGGGATTGTCCTACGAAGAAAGGTTAAGGGAAATCGGCCTGACGACACTAGAGGACAGGAGGGTTAGGGGAGACATGATAATGACATATAAAATACTGCGAGGAATAGATAAGGTGGACAGAGACAAGATGTTCCAGAGAGGGGACACAGAAACAAGGGGTCACAATTGGAAGTTGAAGACTCCTATGAGTCAAAGGATGTTAGGAAGTATTTCTTCAGTCATAGAGTTGTCAGGAAGTGGAATAGCTTAGAAAGCGACATAGTGGAGGCAGGAACCATACATAGTTTTAAGACTAGGTTTGATAAAGCTCATGGAGCAGGGAGAGAGAGGACCTAGTAGCAATCAGTGAAGAGGCGGGGCCAGGAGCTATGACTCGACCCCTGCAACCACAAATAGGTGAGTACAAATAGGTGAGTACACACACATATATACATACATACACACGACACACAACAGGCCCAGCCTTCAATCGACATGTGCACAGGACAAAATGGCAGTCAACACGCACACACACACACACGTGGCAATGCTTTATTTACAGGGAGCAAAGTCAGGGTATTTTTCCAGAATTGGGTCTTTTTAAGAAAATTATTAATACATAAGTCAGTATCTGTGAAGTTGTCTATTTCTGTTTGCCAGTCAGTGTTTCTCATAGCTGTTATGAAGTTATTTATAGCTGTCTCATTATGTAGTCTGAAGGTAACTTTAGTAGTCAATAGTGGTAATTTTCTGAGGTTGGTTATGAGAAAGGTTGGGTAGTGGTCTGTGGTATTGTCTGTGATTATGCCTGATTTTAATATGTATACCTACATCTACACCCATACTAGTGTCGTATAGCTACAGCTACACTGAAGTTCCTGACACCTACGGTTATCACTTTACACACATTGGAAAATTTTTGTAAATATGGTCTAATAGAGAGGCACAGGTCTCGGAGATTCTTGTAGGTTTTGTTATTGTCGGGAGCAGCAAGCAGTTGCTCATAGTGTTTGTGAATTCAGTTACTTGTGGGTCCTGATCTTGTAGGAGGTTTATATTGAAGTCTCCTGTGAGGATTAAGTGGTCTTTGTTCATGTGTGCATCAGTAATCATACTAGCATAATCTATAGATATTTATAACTGTGAGAGGTTTTTGTAGGTATTTGGATTTAAACTTAGCTATTATATATTCTCCATGTTCATCTCTTGTGCATGTATTGTTGATACATTCAAGCTGGTCTGAGTATAACATAGCTGTGCCACCTCCTTGTTGGTCTTGCCTACAATTGTGTATGGCTGTGTAACCAGGAATGGCATAATAGATATCTGTAGTATGAGGCTTTAGCCAGGTTTCAGTGAGAGCAATGATGGACATTCTGGCCTGTAGTGAGTTTAATAATGCAGTGAGGTCATCAAAATGTTTGCTTAAAGATCTGACATTGTAGTTAAAGATAGTTATGTTATTGTTGGCTTTGAGTAGTGTTTTAGCCTGTTCTGCTGTGTAGCAATGACAGTTGTTGTTAGGTTCATGTAAGTCATTTAATAAAAGGTTGGTATCAGGATCAATGTTTGGAATCATAAGATTTAGTGTGATTCTATAATTAAACTTAAAAATAGAACAATGCAAGTAGACTTAAGAATAGGACAATGCAATAGGAGTTCTTGGCACGTGAGTTAGTACGTTGGATATGTTTACAAAAATGAATAAATGAGCTAAGGTAGTCAATTTACAGCTAAAAAGAATCTAAAACTATATCACCTGAGTTAGTTAATTAATTAAACAATTGTTTATATATGAGTGTGATTCTAAAATGACTTAAGAACAATGAATAATGCTAAAATTAAAAATATGATATCTGATGAATTGATTTTACTAGCTATTGGATTAACACACTTTTGAACAAAAGTCACAGAGATTTGGGAAATATCTTTACTATGTAATTGATTTATTATTTAACTAGCTAATAGAACTGGTTGGAAAATTACTAAAATTTATTAATATTAAAAAATAGATTGAAATAAAATTTTAGGCAGTTAAGGTGATCAATAATATATAGAAATGAGGTTGGAGAAAAGGATAAAAGGTAAATACAATTTTTAGCAAATAAGGTGATCAAAAGTAATAATAAATTCTAAGCAATTAATCTGATAAAAATATATAGGAATGTGGGTTGAAAAATGGGCACAAGTAAAAACTGTATGTATTTAAAAATAAAACCATTTGTCAAAAATATTCATCAAAGGATAGACAAATACTTAAATGAGGTAGATGGGCAAAACATACACTACACTATATGTAGGGGTTTGGTTTTGGACATTGTGTTTAGACAGTCTCTGTAATATTTGCATCCCTAAGGAATCTTGATAGTTCATTCTCATTTGTGATAGTATACAACTGACCTACACTTGTTTTCTTCACTAGAATTTTTCCATCCCGGGTGAAACATTGGTGGATTTTATCATTATTCTCTCGCTTAAGTTTTCTGATTCTATACCAGAGGTTCTGACGTTTTTTGGTCAGACACTCGTTTATGTATACCTGTGTCCTGGCTATAATAGATGATTTAATTAGATCTGTTTTCCTGTCATGTGTGGTGAATCTAATCATAACACTTTTTCTACCATGGGAGCCTAGTAATCGTGCTTCTTTTATATCTGTCACTGGTACATTAACGTTTATTTGATCTTTGATGATCTGTATAGTAATGTCTTTACTGTTTGCTTGGGTCATATCACTGGGAAAGAATGGACTGTTCACTATTACTGCGTCTGATAACTTATCTTGCTCGGTTTTTTCCTCTTGGAGTGCAAGGTAGTCATTAAACTGGTTATCCATGTTGTTCTTTCACTCCTTTACTGATCCTCAACCTTTGTGTTTATAGATGTTATCTGTTCAGTGTGGCTATCAATGACAGTTTGGAGGGTTTTGCCAAAATCAGTCATTCCAGTTGTTAACTTTTGTTCAAGGCTGAGGATTTTGTTTTCAAGTTGTCATCCTGGTATCTTGTTGCAGAAGTGCTTTACGTTGGTCCATATTTTCATTGATTAATTTGATGATGTATGACTTTAGTGTATCTGGATCATTCGTCATACCTGAGAGATTATCTGGGGTGAAACCAGTGAAGGGGAGCTTGTGGGGAGGCAGCCATGTTTGTTGTTGATGCGTCGCCCTGGGTGGTGGTGAGGGGGGGTGGAGGGTGTACCGGCGTCCTGGGTAGACAAGTTGACTAGTAGATTTCTTGGTGTTTTCTTGTTGATTTTGGAATTGGTTCTTCTGATGTTACTTCTCATTTTAACACAGTAGTCGGAGAAGTTGGTGCGGCAAGATGAAGCTGTAGGCTGGTAAGCGTTTGTTTGGCAGCGGGGTGGTGCTTTGGGTTTGAGGGGCAGTCTTCCTTTAATCGTCAGTTTATTTGGTTTGTAGGTCTCGCTGCTTGTATTCTTTGGTCATTCTGGATGCTACGTTGGTTAGTGCAGTTTTGCTTGCAGCTAGGTTATCATATTAGCATTGATAAACTCTGGGTGATGAGAAAATACGGAGCTCAGATGCCGCTGCTGCTGCTGCCAATGGTGTCTGCGGTCTTCTTTGCCCTTCCCCGATCTTCATGACTTTACATTTGGCAGGGTTAAATTCAATGAGCCAGTTACTGGACCAGGCTTGTAGCCTGTCCAGGTCTCTTTGTAGTCCTGCCTGATCCTCGACTGATTTAATTCTTCTCATTAACTTCACATCATCTGCAAACAGGGACACTTCTGAGTCTATCCCTTCCGTTATGTCATTCACATATACCAAAAACAGTACCGGTCCCAGGACTGACCCTTGTGGAACCCCACTCGTCACAGGTGCCCACTCTGACACCTCGTCACGTACCATGACTCGTTGTTGCCTCCCTGTCAGATATTCTCTGATCCATTGCAGTGCCTTTCCTGTTACATGTGCCTGATCCTCTAGCTTTTGCATTAACCTCTTGTGAGGAACTGTGTCAAACGCCTTCTTGCAGTCCAAGAAAATGCAGTCCACCCCTCTCTCTTGTGTCTTACTTCTGTTACCTTGTCATAAAACTCCAGTAGGTTTGTGACACAGGATTTTCCTTCCCGGAAACCGTGCTGGTTGTCGTTTATAAACTTGTGTCTTTCTAGGTGCTCCACCACTCTCCTCCTGATGATCTTCTCCATGACTTTGCATACTATACACGTCAGTGACACAGGTCTGTAATTTAATGCCTCATGTCTGTCCTTTCTTAAAAATTGGGACTACATTTGCCATCTTCCACACCTCAGGTAGTTGCCCAGTTTCAATGGATGTGTTGAAGATTTTTGTTAGTGGCACACTCAACATCTCTGCTCCCTCTCTAAGGACCCACGGAGAAATGTTGTCAGGTCCCACCGCTTTTGAGGTATCGAGTTCACATAGCAGCTTCTTCACTTCCTCCTCGGTTGTATGTATTTCATCCAGCACTTGTTGGTATACCTCCCTATTCTGAACTCCCGGATTCCTTCACGTCTCCTCTGTAAAGACTTCTTTAAATCTCATGTTGAGCTCCTCACATACCTCTTGGTCGTTTCTTGTGAACTCCCCACCTTCGTGTGTACACGTGTATACACGTGTACACACCTAATTGTGGTTGCAGGGGTTGTCACAGCTCCTGGCCCTGTCACAGTGTGTGCATGTGTGTACGTACATACATGAACTTGCCTATTTGTGGTTGTGTGTTGTTTTGTATTTTTACATGTTATATTGTGTTATTTGTTTTAAGCTGGTATTGTACAAGAATACTGTTTCTCACAAGATGTTATAAATATAAAAATGTTAATGAAAAGTTTTCTTTAAGTAGTTCTTCCCATGGGTTTTTATTTTTCCCTGCACCTGCCTTGTTGGTGGTTATGGAGGACTTGTGCTACTGCACCTGCCTTGTTAGGTGGTACAGGTCAGCCATTGCTAACCTGGCATCATTGGGACTTGTAGTGTGCCGGATGAGTGAGTTTGCCATTACAGTGGTATTGTACAATAATATCAATGATTTCTGCTACATCTTAATATTCACATGTTCCTCATGCAAATTTTCTGTGAGTAAGTTTCCGTTATGGGTTTGATCGTATGTTTTCCTGCACGTGGTGAAATTTGAGTCGGTGTGATGATGAAGTTTGAGTCGGTGTGATGATGAAGTTTGAGTCGGTGTGATGATGAAGTTTGAGTCGGTGTGATGATGAAGTTTGAGTCGGTGTGATGATGAGTTTGAGTCGGTGATGATGAAGTTTGAGTCGGTGTGATGATGAAGTTTGAGTCGGTGTGATGATGAAGTTTGAGTCGGTGTGATGATGAAGTTTGAGTCGGTGTGATGATGAAGTTTGAGCGGTGTATGATGAAGTTTGGTCGGTGTGATGATGAAGTTTGAGTCGGTGTGATGATGAAGTTTGAGTCGGTGTGATGATGAAGTTTGAGTCGGTGTGATGATGAAGTTTGAGTCGGTGTGATGATGAAGTTTGAGTCGGTGTGATGATGAAGTTTGAGTCGGTGTGATGATGAAGTTTGAGTCGGTGTGATGATGAAGTTTGAGTCGGTGTGATGATGAAGTTTGAGTCGGTGTGATGATGAAGTTTGAGTCGGTGTGATGATGAAGTTTGAGTCGGTGTGATGATGAAGTTTGAGTCGGTGTGATGATGAAGTTTGAGTCGGTGTGATGATGAAGTTTGAGTCGGTGTGATGATGAAGTTTGAGATTATGCTAGCCGAGATTAGTACCGGATTACTGATGGAACCGAATAACTGATGGCCGACCTGTAGTTGTGAGGACTTGTGCTGCTGCACCTGCCTTGTTAGTTGGTCTTTATGGGGGACTCTTGCTGCTGTCCCTGCCTTGTTAGAAGGTGGGTGTGTTAGGCAAGAACTGCTGCACTCGCATTTTTAGGTTTCAGAAGGTACTGGTCCGGGAGAGAGACTGCTGTACTCGCCTTTCCAGGAGGCAGGTGTTGGGGGACTGGCACCACCACACCCTTCTTTTCAGGAAGCAGGTGTGGAGAGACCTTCCCTCCCCCTGCACGTGTCTTATCAGGAGGCAGGTGGAGAGGATTTTCAAACTCCAGCATTCCCTTTCAGGAGGATGTCAGGAACTGACAATCATTTGATATTTTTATATTAAAACTGATAATTAGGATGGGATTACAGTGGACCCACGAAAATCGGCCGGTCTTACTGTCGGCCGGCTCGATTTTCGATCACTTTTTTCGGCCCAATTTTTCTCCGATTATCGGCCCGTGTACCAGACCTGTCTTCCTGCCCACACTTGGGCGCCTCCCCGCGCAGGCGTCGTAAGCCAGTCTAGTTTTGTTTACCATTGAGTGAACATTACCCAGCGTGCTCATTCAAACATTTCACAATAAATTTAGTGTTTATTGCTTGTTTAGTGATTGTCACTGTGAAATAAGTCACCATGGGTCCAAAGAAGCTTCCTAGTGGCACCCCTCTGGTAAAGAAAGTGAGGAACACCATTGCACTGAAGGAGATAGTAGAAAAATATGAGTGGCGTACATGTGGGGGTGCTTGCCAGGATGTACAACAAAAACAAATCTACTATCACCTCTATCCTGGCAAAGAGAAAAGAACTCAAGGAAGCTGATGTTGCAAAAGGTGTTAACATGTTTGCCAAAAATAGATCAAAAACAATGGATGAGGTTGAGAAGTTGTTGGTGTGGATCAATGAAAAACAGATAGCGGGTGATAGTTCTTCCATGGCGATAATTTGTGAAAAGGCACGGCAGTTGCACGCAGATTTTGTCAAGAAAATGCCTGGAACCAGTGCTGATGCGAGTGATTTTAAGGCCAGCAAAGGCTGGTTTGACAGATTTAGGAAACGTAGTTGCATACACAGTGTTGTAAGGCATGGTGAGGCAGCCAGTTCAGACAAACGTGCTGCTGAAAAGTTTGTGACTGAATTTAAGGGGTTTGTAGACATTGAAAAATTCAAACCCCAACAAGTGTTTAATTGTGATGAAACAGGCCTCTTGGAAGAAAATGCCAAAGAGGACCTACATTACTCAGGAGGAAAAGGCACTGCCAGGACACAAGCCTATGAAAGACAGGCTAACTCACTCCCTCACTCCTCCTCCCTATCTTCCAGATGCCAGCCAATCTCTTCAATAAAGGTAAGTAAATGTTATTTTAAATGTAGATTTATTATGTGTTTTTGTGTATGTAAAACTATAGTTAATCTTTAAAAAATGTGTTTTTTGTGAATATTTTTGGGTGTCTGGAATGGATTAATTGTATTTACATTATTTCTTATGGGAAATAATGGTTCAGATATCGGCCAGTTCGATTTTAGGCCTAGCTTCTGGAATGGATTACGGCCGATTTCCGGGGGTCCACTGTATATATCGGACCCCCGGTTTTCGTCCAGTGCAGAAATCGTACAATTCGGATCTCGAGCACTTTTTTCGGCAAAATTTTCCCCCCAGGTTTTGTACATCTGCTCGGAAATCTCCCGTATCAGACAGTTGGACCCACCGGGTACGCCGCTTTTCACGCGTACCAGACTCACTCTGTCTCTCATTGAGTTAGCAATACTCCGGGCGTTCATCCATTGTTTTTTGTGCTTGTTTATTGATTGCAACTGTGAAATTAGCTACCATGGGGCCAAAGAAAGTTCAGAGTGCCAACCCTTTTTTAAAGAAGGTGAGAAACACGATAGAATTCAATAAAGAACTTGTAGCAAAATATGAAAGTGGCATGTGTGTGCCTTCTTCACATGATTAAAGACATGTGTGCAAAGTGGAATGAGTTGCAAAGTTTTGTGGAGAATTATCACCCTAACAAAGCTGTTGCAAGCCATGTCTGCAACATGTTCAATGACAATGCCTGGTCCTATTTTAGGCAAATCTTAGAGATGCCAAAAACAGAGCTTTCTGGACAGATTTTATGTTTGACAGGGGTCCTGTGACTCAAGCTGGTCCTAGTGCCAGTAAAAGACAAAGAAGGGAAGTAACCCTGGATAGGGACTTAATACCTGAAGTCCTTATGGAAGGGGATTTCCATTCCAAACTTTGTGGATCGGGGTGACCCTCGCTATTTTGAGAATTGATGGGAAGGTGGAGGCTTCAATGGATTTGTTGAAGAGTGTTGCAATAATTGGTGACAGTACCTGAGAAGCTTTTTTTTGTACATAAAAGGTGGTAAGCTGTTAATGTCTCCTGCCTTGTTTTTAAGGGTGTTGATGATGAGCGAGACTTCTATTGGGTTGGTTGGAGCTAAGAATAGTGTATTCTTGTAGGTGTTGGTGAGATAGTCTGAAGGACGGGTGTTCGAGCTTGGAATTTTACTCGCTATATTCTTTCCTATGGTGAAGAAAACATTAAGTCTGTTTGCTGTCTCAGTTGGTGAGAGTAGGGGTTCATCTGATTTTGTTAATTTGAATGTTTTGTTTTTGGATATCTTTTTATTTACTAGAATTTGATAGTTTTCCAGGTCTTTTTCATACCACCTTTTATGTTATGTAGTCTGTTCTCATAATACAATTTTTTTGACCTTCTTATCAGGCTGGTAAGGATTGACAAGTAGTGTTTGGATTGGTCTCTGGTTATTTGACCCCCTTCTATACTGTTTCTCATATTTGTGCTTTTTGTTAATGGATTTAAGGATGCTGGGTGTTAGCCAGGGACTGTTAAGTCTCTTAGCTGTGATCTGTTTAGTTTTTTTAGGGCAATGCTTGTTATAGAGGTAGTGGTTTTTTTAAGGAAATTCTTAATACAGTGGACCTCCGAGTAACGAGCAAAATTCATTCCAGAAGCCTGCTAAAGTGCCATTACTGAACGAATTTACTCCCTTAAGAAATAATGTCAAGTAAGTTAGTCCATTTCAGACCCCCAAAAATACACTTACAAAAGCACTTACAATATTGTACTTGCATAATTGTACGATTTCCAAGGTGCTCGTTACTCGGGGGTCCACTGTACATTCATTAGTATCTGAATGTTTCTATCTCATTATGCCAGTCGATGTTAATCATAGCTGTTATAAAGTTATTAACATCTGACTCGTTATGTAGTCTGAAGGTAACTTTAGTAGTGTCTTGGGGCAATTTACCTAGGTTGGTTATGAGAAAGGGTAGTGGTCTGTGGTGTTGTCTGTGATTATGCCTGGTTTTAAAGGGGATATAGTGTTAGTCCGGGTGTGGTCTAATAAGGAGATACTAGTCTCGGAGATTCTTGTAGGTTTTGATATTGTTGGTAGCAACAAGCAGTTGCTCATAGTGTTTGTGAATTCTGTTACTTGTGGGTCCTGGTCATGTAGGAGATTTATGTTGAAATCTCCTGTGAACAGTGAATGATCTTTGTTCATGTGTGCATCAGTTATCAGGTTTCCTAATTTTTCACTAAAGTGGTGAATGTTTGACTGTGGTACTCTGTAAATGTTTATCACTGTGAGGGTTTTTTGCAGGTCTTTTGATTTAAATTTAGTTATAATATATTCTCCATGTTCATCCTTTGTGCAAGAGTTATTGATACATTCAAGTTGATCCGAGTAATAAACAGTGGACCCTCGGCTAACGATCTTAATCCATTCCAGGAGCTAGACCTTTACCCGAAAAAATCGTTATTTGAAACCTTGTTTCCCATTAAAAATAATGTAAATACAGTGGTACCTCGGTTAACGATGTTCCCCAAACTCGTCCTTTTATGTAAGTATATTTTTTTAAATGCTTTTGTAAGTGTATTTTTGCGGGTCTAAAAGGACTAGTCTATTTTACATTATTCCTTATGGGGATAAATTCGTTTGGTAATGGCACTTGAACAGCATTCTGGAACGAAAAAATATTGTTAACTGAGGTACCACTGTACAATTAATCCGTTCCAGACATCCAAAAATATTCACAAAAAATAATTTTTTTAAAGAATAACTATAGTTTTACATACAGAAAACACACAAATACTACATACAATATTAAATTTATAAATAAATATTGAAATAAACATTTAAAATAACATTTACTTACCTTTATTGAAGAGACTTGCTGGCATCTGGAAGATAGGGAGGAGTGAGGGAGTGCTTAGTTTTGGAAGGG
>WNWK01055581.1:0-11235 GCA_009830355.1 Cherax destructor
GGCGGACCTATTTGGCTAACAAATCTTTTAAGGCGGGGGGCCCCCTAATCCGGAGGGGCCCTAAAAACTTCAGTCCACATTGTTTAAAAATTTTGGGTCCACTGTATGAAAAGGGTTCTTAAAAAATAATATTTATAATAGTTTAATTTAATACAAAATAATAGAATAAATATGAAAATGTTATTATGTAGGGGTTGCCATTGCTGGTTGCCATGGTGACTCCATAACAGCTCTAGCTCCAGGGCCATAAAAATGTAGGTCCGCCACTGTGTTGGGAGGTGTTATTGACGTGGGAGGCTGGGGATGTAGGGTGTTGAGTATGGGTAGTAAGTGGGAGCAAGGGCCAGTGGGATGTTGACATGTAAAGAGAGTTTCAGTGGTAAGTTGGAATGCTGGTGTAGTTTCAGTGGTAAGTTGGGGTGCTGGTGTAGTTTCAGTGGTAAGTTGGGGTGCTGGTGTAGTTTCAGTGGTGAGTTGGGGTGCTGGTGTAGTTTCAGTGGTAAGTTGGGGTGCTGGTGTAGTTTCAGTGGTGAGTTGGGGTGCTGGTGTAGTTTCAGTGGTGAGTTGGGGTGCTGGTGTAGTTTCAGTGGTAAGTTGGGGTGCTGGTGTAGTTTCAGTGGTGAGTTGGGGTGCTGGTGTAGTTTCAGTGGTAAGTTGGGGTGCTGGTGTAGTTTCAGTGGTAAGTTGGGGTGCTGGTGTAGTTTCAGTGGTGAGTGAGCTGGTGTAGTTTCAGTGGAGAGTGAGCTGGTGTAGTTTCAGTGGTGAATGAGCTGGTGTAATTTCAGTGGTGAGTGAGCTGGTGTAGTTTCAGTGGGATGCGGTGGTAATGGGTATTGATGTTCTTTTGTTTAGCAGAACTGGACATATCTGCTGCTTCTCTCTTCAACATAATAGTTACATAGGAATTGAAACTTGTTGATCCCCTGTCATCTTGCTTGTGTATTGAAGAGTATTCGACATTACAGTGTATAGAATAACACAATACACAAATAACCCGCACACAGGAGAAATTTATGAAGGCGTTTCGGACGGACTTGGGCCATTAACTAATTAATGGGCCGAGACGGACCGATATGTCGTCATAAGTTTCTTTCAAATATGTAGGGGGGATATGTTGTGTAAATTACAGTACATCTGTCTTGTTGGGTCGCCGCTGGTCACCTCTGAACCAGCTTTATGTATAATTCTCCTAACTCAGCGTCGTTTCTTAAATCCACTGAGAAGGGTGAAACTTTCAGGCCCTATTTCCACAAGTTTAGGTTTCTTCATTAGTTAGGTGGAGCAGAGGGAGCTACTTACTGGACAGCAGGTGCCACTCCCAGCCATCATGTCCTAGCTAGGTGAACGACGTTCCAAGACTCACTGAGAATATGCAGCAGCCTCTGGCCTCCAGACGTTTAAACTATCTTTGGAATTTATGCAGACACACACAGAGGAGCATTTAACTACTGAAAGCACGCTCGTATACTCCGCGTTATCTATGGGCCCCATAATTTCCCGGTGAATTTGCACTAGCGTAAAGACAGACAGACACACACACACACACACACACACACACACAACCAGAGCAGGGCGGAGCAACAAGAACAAGCACACACAGAACCATCCCAAACACCCAACAACCAAGCACACTATCCCAACACAAACTACAACCAACAATCTCAGCCCCCACCCAACACTCCACTATAGAATCCCACAGTACACCACCAGGTCCCCCACCCTCACAGACCCCCCAAAACACAGTAGTAGAGAGGAAACTGAAGGTATGGTACACCAATGCTGATGGAATAACAAATAAGTGGGAGGAGTGGCACGAAAGAGTCAAAGAGGCATCACCGGACATAATAGCTCTCACAGAAACCAAGCTCACAGGTATGATAACAGATGCCATCTTTCCAATGGGATACCAGATCCTGAGGAAAGACAGAGGGAACAGAGGGGGTGGAGGAGTGGCACTGCTGATCAAAAACCGATGGGATTTTGACGAGATGGAGAGAGGAGACGGAGGAGAAGCTGGGGATTACATAGTAGGGATGCTACAGTCTGGAGGTCCCAAGGTGGTAATTGCAGTGATGTATAACCCACCACAGAACAGCAGGAGGCCAAGGCAAGAGTATGATGAGAGTAACAGAGCGATGATTGACACTCTGGCAGAAGTGGCCAGAAGGGCTCGCGCGAGCAGGGCGAAGCTACTGATCATGGGTGACTTCAACCATAAGGAAATTGATTGGGAGAACTTGGAGCCACATGGGGGCCAAGAAACGTGGAGGGCTAAGATGCTGGAGGTGGTACTGGAAAATCTCATGTACCAACACGTAAGGGACACTACCAGAGAGAGGAAATGACGAACCAGCGAGACTGGACCTAGTATTCACCCTGAGTAGTGCAGATATTGAGGACATCACACATGAAAGCCCCCTTGGGGCCAGTGATCATATGGTTCTAAGTTTCGAATACATAGTAGAGTTACAAGTGGAGGGAAGCAGGAAGGGCTGCACAAATGAAGCCAAACTACAAGAAAGGTGACTATGTGGGCATGAGGAACTTCCTGCACAGAGTTCAGTGGGACAGAGAGATGGCAGGGAAGTCAGTAGACGAGATGATGGAATATATGACAACAATTTGCAAGGAAGCTGAGAGAGGTTTATACCCAAGGGTAACAGGAGAAGCGAAAAAGACAGGATGAGCCCATGGTTCACCCAAAGGTGCAGGAAGCCAAAACCAAGTGTGCAAGGGAATGGAAGAGGTACAGAAGGCAAAGAACCCGGAGAATAAGGAGAGCAGTCGTAGAGCCAGAAATGAATATGCACAGATCAGAAGGGAGGCCCAAAGACAGTACGAGAATGACATAGCAGCAAAAGCCAAATCTGACCCAAAGCTGCTGTACAGCCACATCAGGAGGAGAACAACAGTCAAGGACCAGGTGATCAGGCTGAGGGAAGGTAGGAGGGAGGTCACAAGAAATGACCGGGAAGTGTGTGAGGAGCTCAACATGAGATTCAAAGAGGTGTTCACAGAGGAGATAGAAGGGCCTCCAGAAAGGAGGAGAGGTAGGGTACACCATCAAGTGCTGGACACAATACACACAAATGAGGAGGAAGTGAAGAGGCTACTAAGCGAGCTAGATACTTCAAAGGCGATGGGGCCAGATAACATCTCTCCATGGGTCCTGAGAGAGGGAGCAGAGGAGCTATGTGTACCCTAACAACGATCTTCAACACATCTATCGAAACAGGGCAACTACCTGAGGTTTGGAAGACAGCAAATGTAGTTCCAATTTTTAAAAAAGGAGACAGGAACGTAGCACTAAACTACAGACCAGTGTCACTGACATGTATTGTATGCAAGGTCATGGAGAAGATAGTCAGGAGAAGGGTGGTTGAGCACCTAGAAAGGAATGAGCTTATCAACGACGGCCAACACGGTTTCAGGGACGGGAAATCCTGTCACAAACCTACTGGAGTTCTACGACAGGGTGACAGCGATAAGGCAAGAGAGAGAGGGGTGGGTAGATTGCATATTCTTGGATTGTAAGAAGGCGTTTGACACAGTTCCACACAAGAGATTAGTGCAGAAGCTGGAGGACCAGGCAGGGGTAACAGGGAAGGCACTACATTGGATCAGGGAATACCTGTCAGGGAGACAGCAGCGAGTCATGGTACGTGGCGAGGTGTCAGAGTGGGCGCCGGTGACGAGCGGGGTTCCACAGGGGTCAGTCCTGGGACCAGTGCTGTTTCTGGTATTTGTGAACGACATGACGGAAGGAATAGACCCCGAAGTGTCCCTGTTTGCAGATGATGTGAAGTTGATGAGAAGAATTCAATCGGACGAGGACCAGGCAGAACTACAAAGGGATCTGGACAGCCTGCAAGCCTGGTCCAGCAACTGGCTCCTGGAGTTCAACCCCACCAAGTGCAAAGTCATGAAGATTGGGGAAGGGCAAAGAAGACCGCAGACGGAGTACAGCCTAGGGGGCCAGAGACTGCAAACCTCAATCAGGAAAAAGATCTTGGGGTGAGTATAACACCAGACACATCTCCTGAGGCGCACATCAACCAAATAACTGCTGCAGCATATGGGCGCCTAGCAAACCTAAGAACAGCATTCCGACATCTTAATAAAGAATCGTTCAGGACCCTGTACACTGTGTACGTTAGGCCCATATTGGAGTATGCAGCACCAGTTTGGAACCCACACCTAGCCAAGCATGTGAAGAAGCTCGAGAAAGTGCAAGGTTTGCAACAAGACTAGTCCCGGAGCTAAGGGGTATGTCCTACGAGGGAGGTTAAGGAAATCGACCTGACGACACTGGAGGACAGGAGAGATAGGGGAGACATGATAACAACATATAAGATACTGAGAGGAATTGACAAAGTGGACAGAGACAGAATGTTCCAGAGATGGGACACAACAACAAGGGGACACAGATGGAAGTTGAAGACTCAGATGAATCACAGAGATGTTAGGAAGTATTTCTTCAGTCACAGAGTTGTCGGGAAGTGGAATAGTTTAGGAAGCGATGTAGTGGAGGCAGGCTCTATACATAGCTTTAAGCAGAGGTATGATAAAGCTCATGGCGCAGGGAGAGTGACCCAGTAGCGGCCAGTGAAGAGGCGGGGCCAGGAGCTTTGACTCGACCCCTGCAACCACAACTAGGTGAGTACAACTAGGTGAGTACACAGTAGAGGCTGGATCTGTCCATACATTGCTTTAAGAAGAGATACGACAAAGCTTTTGGAGCAGCGAGAGAGTGGAATAAGTAGCGACCAGCGAAGAGGAAGGGACAGGAGCTGTGACTCGACCCTTTTAACCACAAATAGGTGAGCACACACACACCAAAAAAGCGGGAGAGAAAAGCTTCATTGAACTCATTCTTCTTCGATTGTATTTCATACAACACAAGAATCTGTTTCATGAAACGGAAGAGCAAACAGGAGTAACAGGGAAAGTGCTGAAGCGGATACAAGAATACCTAGCGAAGAGAAGGCAGAGGTTAATGGTAAAAGATAGGTGAAGTAGCGGGCACCTGTGACGACTGGTCTTCCCCAAGGATCACTTCTTGGATCCCCTCCTGATCTTGACACAAGTGAACGACCCGCCAGGGGAAACTGAATCCTGTGTATCAGTGTTTACAGACGATGTAAATTTTATGAGAACGTTAACAACCGGTTAAGATCGGGACAGGTTCGAAGATCAATTGTTTGTTCGAGTAGTCAGGAAAGTGGCTGTTTAAATTCAATCCCTATAAAGTAACGAGAATAGCAGTGGGTGAGAAGAGCGGACACGGAACACAACTTACGTATGAAGCTGCAAGCAACGCAAAGGGAGGAAAAATATGGCAATAAATACAACACAAAGTATATCACCTAAAGCACATATCAACAATTAAAAAAAATCTGGAACCATTTTGATCAATCACATAAAAAACAGAGAAGATACCAAAGTTGGCAGAGAGACTGGGGGACCAGGGGGTATATGATCATGACATACAAAATACACGGAGGATTACTCAGGATGAATAGGGACAGACAGTTGTAAAATGCGAGGAGAGGGAGCCAAGGATCATACATGCCAACTAATGGAGCATATGAACCATTGAAATTTTAGGAAGTGCTTTTTCAGCCTCGGGATAGTGAACAGACAGAACGCATCGAACCATAGGATAGTAAAAACCAACGCAATACACAGTTTCTAGAGCAAGTATGATCGAGAACTGGAGACTATTACCTGTCGATGGGAGCTGTGAATCGACCCCTTACAAACTCAACTAGGTGAGTACACACACGCACGCAGTTAACGACAAACAACATATACACGCAAGCAAATTTTCCAAGATAGCCTCGTGTGCATGCGTGTGTATTTTATAAAAGCACACACAAACACGCTCATACATAAAGAAGGGAGACGCACACAGACAACGTCGCACCTAAGAAGACTTGCTACAAACATTTATCTCACGAAGACTCTTAGAAACGTTGCAAGGAGAGTTTTGGAGCTCCGCTATCTTACTAGCGAGTAAATTTATTGAGATTAGGGAGACACTTAATGGGTCCTAAGACCGGACCTGGCACTCCGTCTCCGGCTAGTGAGAGGTGAGAACTCTCACACATGTGAGAGGTGAGAACTCTCACACATGTGAGAGGTGAGAACTTTCACACATGTGAGAGGTGAGAACTTTCACACATGTGAGAGGTGAGAACTTTCACACATGTGAGAGGTGAGAACTTTCACACATGTGAGAGGTGAGAACTTTCACACATGTGAGAGGTGAGAACTTTCACACATGTGAGAGGTGAGAACTCTCACACATGTGAGAGTGAGAACTCTCACACATGTGAGAGGTGAGAACTTTCACACATGTGAGAGGTGAGAACTTTCACACATGTGAGAGGTGAGAACTTTCACACATGTGAGAGGTGAGAACTTTCACACATGTGAGAGGTGAGAACTTTCACACATGTGAGAGGTGAGAACTTTCACACATGTGAGAGGTGAGAACTTTCACACATGTGAGAGGTGAGAACTTTCACACATGTCTGACTCAGAAGCCACGCTCAAGTAGAGAAACTGTGTTGAGTGATTTAAAAATACCGACAAATTGGAGAATGAGACACTTGTGCGACATCTGGGACTCTATATTGAGGAAACGTTTCGCCAGCCAGTGGCTTCATCAGTCCTATACAGAGAAGAACGGCGGAAGATGTGGAGGAGTTTGAGGTAATCAGTCCCTTAGCCTGGAGTCGATGTGTTCAGTGCTTCAAAACTGATGGACCGACACCCTCAAACTTACCTCTCAGTTTTTCCTGTCCGCGGTATTATAATCGCTTGTAACCGACTGAAGAAGTCTGCTGCGCAGGCGAAATCTTTCGATAAAAAAAGGTTACCTGTGTGTTGCGCATGTAACTAAGCAAGCATAAAAAAGACCAATAAACGCTGCTTAATGACACAGAGAAAATAAAACAGAAGATATAAAAAAAAAGTACTGAATATTTCGGTCTGAAACTGAGCCCTCTTCAACACAGGAGAAATTCGATTACATTTCGAAATATAAGGAGATTATATTTTGTTTCATTTTCTTCACGTGGGTTTGTCTGACAGACAAGCATTTAGTTAATCCAACACTGACAGCCGTACAACACTGACAGTCATACAACACTGACAGCCGTACAAGTCTTACATTTAATGCAACAAAAAAAATATGAAGGCTTGAATTCTCGTGCTGAAACAATATACTGAGGCTGAGTACACAGACTAACATACTACTGAGGGTGGGTACACATTCTGAGTACATAAACTAACACTACTGAGGCTGGGTACACAGGCTGAGTACATAAACTAACACACTACTGAGGCTGGGTACATAAACTAACACACTACTGAGGCTGGGTACACAGGCTGAGTACATAAACTAACACACTACTGAGGCTGGGTACACAAACTAACACACTACTGAGGCTGGGTACACAGGCTGAGTACATAAACTAACACACTACTGAGGCTGGGTACACAACTAACACTACTGAGGCTGGGTACACAGGCTGAGTACATAAACTAACACACTACTGAGGCTGGGTACACAAACTAACACACTACTGAGGCTGGGTACACAGGCTGAGTACATAAACTAACACACTACTGAGGCTGGGTACACAAACTAACACTACTGAGGCTGGGTACACAGGCTGAGTACCGAACAAACAAACTACTGAAGCCGTGTACACAAGGTAATATTAGACGTTCAATTAACCTGAGAAACAACTCCTCCATACCTCACGCTGAGTCTAACCTCCAGACCTCACGCTGAGTCTAACCTCAGACCTCACGCTGAGTCTAACCTCCAGACCTCACGCTGGAGTCTAACATCCAGACCTCACGCTGAGTCTAACCTCCAGACCTCACGCTGAGTCTAACCTCCAGACCTCACGCTGAGTCTAACCTCCAGACCTCACGCTGAGTCTAACCTCAGACCTCACGCTGACGTTCACTCTGACCTCCACTAAGACACTGAGGTCGACTTCCTCGCATTTCCTCCCTCGGTTAACACACATTCCATCCCACTATTGTGCTTCCATAACCCAAATATTCATCAAACATTCCTCAAATATTCATCAAACATTCATCAACTCAAGAAAAAGCTCAACATTGTCTTACCAGAAGCTGGAGAGATGGTGGGTCACAATAGACAACACCATGGCACATTCTCCATACATTACATGCTGTTTCTACTGTATATTGTAACTACTGTTTATTATAACCATTGTGTAATGGAACCACTGTATTATGTAACCATTGTATTCTGTAACCACTGTGCACTGTAGCTATTGTATAGTGTAACTATTTTACAATGTACCCATTGTATATGGTAATCATTGTATACTGTAACCATTATGTAATGTAATCATAGTATATTGTAGCCACTATTTATTGTAACCATTGTATACTGTAATCATTGAATACTGTACTCATTGTATAGTGTAAACATTGTATACTGTAAACATTGTATACTGTAAACGTTGTTTGTTGACAACATCAGGTATTAAAGTCAGACATCCCATAAATTCAAGAAATCAATTTTCCTTCCTCTTGGGAGTCTCAGAGGAATAAGGAATAGAAACAACCAAGACGTGGGAAACATCGCTTATCATCCAGACGTTTCGGCGTCTGAGATTCCATCATCAGTGTCAGAACAACTTAGAACCATTACCAAGCAGAGAGCAGCTGAGTGGTGCCTTCCTTCCAGTGTTTTGTTCCACGGCCGTTTTAGGCCTATCACTCTGAAGAAACACGATTTTTCAATATTTATATTCCTTTTATCCAGCTTTTGCTTTACATTTGATTGTGTGTGTGTGTGTGTGTGTGTGTGTGTGTGTGTGTGTGTGTGTGTGTGTGTGTGTGTGTGTGTGTGTGTGTGCTGACGTAATTGTACTCACCTAATTATGGTTCCAGGGGTCGATTCACAGCTTCTGGCCCCGCCTCTTCAATGGTCGCTACTAGGTCCACTCTCCTGCTTCATGGCCTTTTCATACCTCTTCTTAAAGCTGTGTATGGATCCTGCCTCCACTACATGTGTGTGTGTGTGTGTGTATTTGTGTGTGTGGTGTGTGTGTGTGTGTGTGTGTGTGTGTGTGTGTGTGTGTGTGTGTATTTGTGTGTGAGTGTGTGTGTGTGTGTGTGTGTGTGTGTGTGTGTGTGTGTGTGTGTGTGTGTAGCGCTTTAGCATATTCATACACAAAACGCCTATGAAATAGGCCGTGAAAAGGGTCAACGATAGCGCATTTACATATTTTTGTGTGTATATATATACCATTTACAACACTGCGTACAGTATATACCAATATTTCATTACATTATTACTCACAAAACTAAGCCAATTTTCTATACTGACTCAAAATGCCTAGAAACTACGAAACGAAGTCAATAAAGGGCAAAACAGAAGTCAATAAAGGGCGAAATGAAGTCAATAAAGGACGAAACGAAGTCAACAAAGGGCAAAACGAAGTCAATAAAGGGCGAAACGAAGTCAACAAAGAGAGAAACGAAGTCGATAAACGATCGCATCACACGGCATTTCTGTCTCTTTTTCCATCGTATCAGTAATTTTGCACCATTCATCTCTACCTGGAATCCTAGTTTAACTAATAAGATACCTTGACATATCTAGTAAATGTGCTGTAGATATGTACTATAAGAGTATTGTAGTATATTACAGGCTGGTGTAGTACCTGACAGTGACGACCCACATTGAATATTAAGGTCAGGTTCCTGTCGCTCTTGGCGTGTGTACATTAAGTTTATGGGCGGCAGTGTAATATAATCCCAAATGATTAAACCAGATTGTGGCCTCCGGTGCCAGATTGTGGCCTCCAGTGCCAGAGTGTGGCCTCCTGTGCCAGAGTTTGGCCTCCCGTGCCAGAGTGTGGTGTCCGGTGCCAGAGTGTGGCCTCCTGTGCCAGAGTGTGGCCTCCAGTGCCAGAGTGTGGCCTCCGGTGCCAGTGTGGCCTCCTGTGCCAGAGTGTGGCTTCCAGTGCCAGAGTGTGGCCTCCGGTGCCAGATTGTGGCCTCAGTGCTAAAGTGTGGCCTCCAGTGCCAGAGTGTGGCCTCCAGTGCCAGAGTGTGGCCTCCGGTGCCATAGTGTGGCCTCCAGTGCCAGAGTGTGGCCTCCGGTGCCAGAGTGTGGCCTCCAGTGCCAGAGTGTGGCCTCTGATGTGATACTGTGGCTACCCCTGGCACTCTGTAGTAACACCTGCCAAACTGTGGCTTCTGCTGACAGATTATGGCCAGTGGTGATAGACTGTGGCCTATAGTGATAGACTGTGGACAGTGGTAATAGATTGTGACCACTGTTGCTAAAATGTGGCCACAGTTGCTAGACTGTAGCCACCAGGGCTGGCTTGTGGTTAGCACTGCCAGAGCGCGGGTTTTAATAGGGTTAAATAAGTTTAAAGAGGGTTGAACGAGTTTTAGAGTATTTAACAGGTTTAAAGGGTGTTTGATGGTGTTTAAGAGGACTGGATGACCTTAATGAATGTTAGCTTGTATTTTAGTGGATTGGATTGGGTGCAAAATAGTTGGAATGGGTTCTAAGAGTTTTATGATGGGTTGAAGAGAGTTAGAAGGGTTTTACGAGGTTCGATGCCTTTCATGAGGCTTAGATCATATTTAAGTGGGTTGGATTGGTGTCAAGAGAGTTATAATGGGTTCTAGGAGAGTTAGATGGGGTGTGAGAGAAAGCTGGGTGTTTTTATAAGAGGGTTGAATGAATTATAGCAGGGTTAAATGGAGTTTAAGAGAGTTGGGCGCGTTTTACGAGAGCGGGATGCGTTTAAGAGGGTTTGAGGAGCTCAAGATTCCGCATTCTCACCCCACATCACTGCACTGCCACATCACTGCACTGCCACATCACTGCACTGCCACATCACTGCACTGCCACATCACTGCACTGCCACATCACTGCACTGCCACATCACTGCACTGCCACATCACTGCACTGCCACATCACTGCACTGCCACATCACTGCACTGCCACACCACTGCACTGCCACATCACTGCACTGCCACATCACTGCACTGCCACACCACTGCACTGCCACATCACTGCACTGCCACATCACTGCACTGCCACATCAGTGCACTGCCCATCACTGCACTGCTACATCACTGCACTGCCACACCACTGCACTGCCACATCACTGCACTGCCACATCACTGCATTACCACATCACTGCACTGCCACAT
>WNWK01055582.1:0-11235 GCA_009830355.1 Cherax destructor
CACTTAACATAATGATAAACGGGTCCCCTATCACAAAACTCACAGAGGGAAAATTCTTAGGAATCCATCTTGACAGTGGCCTCAAATTTCAGACACATATACAACAAATCTCCAAGAAAGTCTCAAAGACCGTGGGAATACTATCCAAGATACGGTACTATGTTCCCCACAACCAGCTCTCTTTACCCTATATCACTCACTCATTTACCCCTACCTCACCTAAGGAATCTGCGCATGGGGCTCTACATCAATAACTCATCTCAGACCACTAATAACACAACAAAAGGCAGCAGTTAGAATGATAACAAATTCTCACTCCAGTCAACATACTCCACCAATATTCAAAAACCTAAACTTACTCACCATACAAGACATCCATACTTTTTACTGTGCCTATTACATACATAGAACACTCTATGCAAATATTAACCCACCACTCAAACTTCTCCTTACCAATTTTAACAGGACACATGACCATAACACTAGACACAGATCACTCCTTGATATTCCCCGTGTCCATCTAACACTATGTAAAAACTCAATGCATATAAAAGGCACGAAAATTTGGAATTCATTACCTGTCATTGTCAAAGAAACCCTACCTGTACCCCAATTCAAAACGATGCTAAAAAACCACCTTCTCACCCAAAGCTAATTGCTCAATATCAAACATTCCCAGCAAAGTAGAATAATCACTTAACGTAAAAACCTGACTAATCAATTGAATGTAAAACCTGTTATGAATATTACATACTTAGCTAATTATTTCCACAACACTTACATTATAATGACCACGTAAACTAACTGCAATGCAATTAATTGTTTTAAATTGTTATCTCACTCAATTAGTTGCATTGCTACAATAAATTGCTACAATTAATTGATATGTTCAACTTATATTCAAACTTTATAACTTAGATATGCAACTTTACTAATTTTATAAATTATCAACCATAACTTTTTATTATTTTATTATTATTATTGCTTTAATTTGTTTAATCTGATTTAATTAATTTTATAATGAAGACAAAAGTACAAAACTATGTTTAAAAAATGACATGTCTAAACTATGTTCAAATTTCATATCTTAAATACTCACCTATACTCATTGTAAAATATCTACAAAAATTCTTACAATTTAGTTTTAAGTTAATTTTAAGTCTGCCCAAAATGCCCTGCATATTAGGGGCTTTAGGCATGTACACCTCATGTAATCTCAATAACCAAATGTAATTCTTTGTATCATGTCCAAATAAACTATTATTATTATTATTATTATTATTATGTAGAACAGGATGATAGTAAACTATGCACGATTAGGGTCACAAGTGACATGGTCCTTAGACAAATAGATAAATTGAAACCTAACAAATCCCCAGGCCCTGATGAACTGTATGCAAGGGTTCTAAAGGAATGTAAAGAGGAGCTTAGCAAACCTATGGCTAATCTTTTCAACATATCACTGCAAACTGGCATGGTGCCAGATAAGTGGAAAATGGAAAATGTAATACCTATTTTCAAAGCAGGTGACAGGTCCTTAGCTTTGAACTATAGACCAATAAGCCTAACCTCCATAGTGGGAAAATTTATGGAATCAATAATTGCCGAGGCAATTCGCAGCCATCTTGAAAAACATAAATTAATCAACGAATCTCAGCACGGTTTTACAAAAGGGCGTTCCTGCCTTACAAATTTAATAACTTTTTTCACTAAGGTGTTTGAGGATGTAGATCATGGTAATGAATATGATATTGTGTATATGGACTTCAGTAAGGTTTTTGATAGAGTCCCACATCAGAGACTATTGAGGAAAATTAAAGCACACGGAATAGGAGGAGAAATTTTTTCCTGGATAGAGGCATGGTTGACAAATAGGCAGCAGAGAGTTTGCATAAATGGAGAGAAATCAGAGTGGGGAAGCGTCACTAGCGGTGTTCCACAGGGGTCGGTATTGGGCCCCTTGTTGTTCACAATCTACATAAACGACATAGATGAAGGAATAAATAGCGACATAAGCAAGTTTGCCGATGACACCAAAATAGGCCGTCCAATTCATTCAAATGAGGACATTAGAGCACTCCAGGAAGATTTGAATAGACTGATGCAGTGGTCGGAGAAGTGGCAAATGCAGTTTAATATAGATAAATGCAAAATTCTAAATATTGGACAGGACAATAACCATGCCACATATAAACTAAATAATGTAGATCTTAATACTACTGATTGCGAAAAGAATTTAGGAGTTCTGGTTAGCAGTAATCTAAAACCAAGACAGCAGTGCATAAGTGTTCGCAATAAAGCGAACAGAATCCTTGGCTTCATATCAAGAAGCATAAATAATAGGAGTCCTCAGGTTGTTCTTCAACTCTATATATCCTTGGTTAGGCCTCATCTAGATTATGCTGCACAGTTTTGGTCACCGTATTACAGAATGGATATAAATGCTCTGGAAAACGTACAAAGGAGGATGACTAAGTTGATCACATGTATCAGAAATCTTGCCTTGAGGATAGACTGAGGGCCCTGAATTTGCACTCTCTAGAAAGGCGTAGAATTAGGGGGGATATGATTGAGGTGTATAAATGGAAAACAGGAATAAATAAAGGGGATGTAAATAGCGTGCTAAAAATATCTAGTATTGACAGGACTCGAAGCAATGGCTTTAAGTTGGATAAATTCAGATTCAGGAAGGATATAGGAAAGCATTGGTTTGGTAATAGAGTTGTGGATGAGTGGAACAAACTCCCGATTACAGTTATAGAGGCTAAAACGTTGTGTAGTTTCAAAAATAGGCTAGATAAATATATGAGTGGGTGCGGGTGGGTGTGAGTTGGTCCTGACTAGCTTGTGCTACTAGGTCAGATGCCGTGCCTCTTCCTTAAGTGAATGTAACCTGACCTGGCTGGGTCGGAGCATGGTGGGAGACTTGGATCTGCCTCGCATGGGCCAGTAGGCCTGCTGCAGTGTTCCTTCATTCTTATGTTCTTAAGTGTATTTTGCTGTGGATATGTGCAAGATAAAGTAGTTTTCGTATGGTTAACTACCGGTTGGGTGCGTAAGTGAGATAAGATGTTTTTTAACGGTGCTTTTGAAAATGGAGGTTGTGTCTGCAGTTCTAGAGTTTTCAGGCAAGGAGTTCCAGATCTTAGGCCCTTTTATGCGCATTGAATTTTTGTATAGATTTAGTCGGACACGGGGAATGGCAAAGAGATGTTTATGTCTGGTATTATGTCTATGGGTCCTGTCACAACTGTCAAGAAAGTGTTTTAGCTCAGGGTTAAAGTTGGAATTAATGGTTCTATAAATGTAGATAGCAGAGTAGTAAGTATGGATGTTCTGAACAGTGAGTAGGTTTAGGTCTTTGAAGAGTGGGGGGGGGGTGCTGCCTAGCGTTGGATTGCGTGATAATTCTTATTGCGGCTTTTTGTTGGGTTATTATTGGCTTTAGGTGGGTAATTGCTGTTGATCCCCATGCACAAATGGCATATGTGAGGTAGAGATAGATGAGTGAGTAGTATAGTGTGAGTAGAACTGATTGTGGTACATAATACCGTATCTTAGAGAGGATCCCCACAGTTTTGGACACTTTCTTTGTTATGTGTTGGATATGGGTGCTGAATTTCAGGCTGCTGTCAAGGTGAAGGCCCAGGAACTTGCCCTCGTTATGTTTAGCAATAGGTGTAGTGTTGATCTTAATGTTTAATTGTGGATCACCTGCTCTGTTGCCAAACATAATATAGAAGGTCTTATCAGTGTTGTGTGTAAGTTTATTGGCTGTCATCCATGTTGATATTTTTATTAATTCGTCGTTAACAATGGTATTAAGCGTGGCAAGATTTGTGTGGGAGATGACATAAGTCGTGTCGTCAGCAAAGAGTATTGGTTTCAGGTGTTGTGATACATTAGGAAGATCATTGATGTATAAGAGGAAAAATAAACACATAAGCAGTATAATGTGATCCTTTATTGACAACGTTTCGCCCATGCAGTGAACTTTATCGAGTCACAGACAGATCTGTCTATGACTTGATAAAGCCCACTGGGTGGGCGAAACGTTGTCAATAAAGGATCACATTATACTTTTTATGTGTTTATTTTTCCATTGTGTCGGTATTTTATACAATTTATTTCCATGTATAAGAGAATGAGCAGGGGACCAAGGACACTTCCCTGCGGTACTCCGGTGTCTAGTGGTAGTGTCGTGGAGGATGTGTGTTTAATAGTGACATACTGATACCTATTAGTGAGGTAGGATTTGAAGTATGCTAGTGCATGACCTCTTATTCCATAGTGGTCAAGTTTGCAGAGTAGGATGCCGTGATTTACTGTGTCGAAAGCTTTCCTTAGGTCACTAAAAAGTCCTAATGGATATACTTCACAGCAGGACACATTACATCATTACACTTCACTGAAGGACACATCACTTCACTACACTTCTCTGCAGGACACATGTGTGCATGTCACATAGCTACATAACATATTACATAACTTCACACTTCGCTGAACTTAGTACATATTACAGAACACATTAACCTCAGTCATTTCAGGACACATCACTACAGCATACATCAATAAATCATATATCCCCGTTACGCACATCCTTATTGCACATCACATAATACAGAACATATCACAGCATACATTCCAGCACACATCAGAGCACACATGACATATCAGAGCAGATATCCCCTTAATACATTTAGATAATAACTAATATAATACACTTGTGTTTATTATATATTACATGGGAACAAAAAGAGAGACAGTTTGTATTCTCTAATTATAATGAATAGCCGAAAGTTCTTTCCCACACCCGACCCTGAGGCGGAAGGTGTACCTCTCCTGAGCAAACAGGAACTTGGTGCACTCAAGAAAGGTAAGGCGAGGAAGCAACTTGACAAAGTTGCTTGCCTCTATTCTGAACCTGGTTCAGAGTTTGTGATAAAGACGGCGTCAAGGAGGTACATTATCAATGAAGGAGTGATCCTGACGCGTCTTGGTGACATGCAGGGGAAAGTTCCTCTGATAGGAATATCCGAAGAGCGTAACCAGATCGTCACTGCTTATTGTGGCGAGGATTTAAAAAGGTTCTTAGAAAAAAATGAAGTAAATTCATTGATAAAACTGGACTTGTTATTGTAATCATTTCGAATAATACATCGGTTACATTAACTGGGATACGCTCATAATAACATAAAGTTAGCGAACTTCGCTGTCAGGACAGTGCCTACGAAGGAGGGTTATAAGTACAACGTAACTCTAATTGATTTTTGTTTGGCTCTACCGTTTGGTTACGTTGTATTGAAGAGGTTCAAACAGCTAAACAGAGAAAGAAAGCAGGAAAGAGATGCACCTGAGATGCAGAGAGCTGAGCCTTGTACTGCTCAGAGTGACATCTATAGTTTGGCTGTTATGACTTCTCACATGGAGATAGAGCCTTAGTTCACCCCAATACCTTTAAGACACTGGACCAGTAAAGGTAAATCTGAAAACCCTGATGAAAGGGTTGAATTAGATTTCATAATAAACTTTCTGGAGGCTTTCTTTAGATATTGTTAAGAGATACAGAAGAAAACCACTGGAGAGGAAGCGACGCAGGAGCCGTCACTGTGCGAGGAATCCCTTGACGTCGCAGTTAAAATGGATTCATCCGCTAATCAGGATACAACTGATGGGACAAATTATATGGACGAGCATAAAATGTCACCTCCGAGCTCGGTAGATGCAGAGAGTCGAGGTGGCAAGAGAAAGCGATCTGTATCAATAGATGAAGAAGAGTGCATCCCAAAACTGCGTCTTGTAGTACATAACACTCTCTCTAGAGTGAGACAGCGTCTTGTAGTACATAACACTCTCTCTAGAGTGAGACAGCGTCTTGTAGTACATAACACTCTCTCTAGAGTGAGACAGCGTCTTGTAGTACATAACACTCTCTAGAGTGAGACAGCGTCTTGTAGTACATAACACTCTCTCTAGAGTGAGACAGCGTCTTGTAGTACATAACACTCTCTCTAGAGTGAGACAGCGTCTTGTAGTACATAACACTCTCTCTAGAGTGAGACAGCGTCTTGTAGTACATAACACTCTCTCTAGAGTGAGACAGCGTCTTGTAGTACATAACACTCTCTCTAGAGTGAGACAGCGTCTTGTAGTACATAACACTCTCTCTAGAGTGAGACAGCGTCTTGTAGTACATAACACTCTCTCTAGAGTGAGACAGCGTCTTGTAGTACATAACACTCTCTCTAGAGTGAGACAGCGTCTTGTAGTACATAACACTCTCTCTAGAGTGAGACAGCGTCTTGTAGTACATAACACTCTCTCTAGAGTGAGACAGCGTCTTGTAGTACATAACACTCTCTCTAGAGTGAGACAGCGTCTTGTAGTACATAACACTCTCTCTAGAGTGAGACAGCGTCTTGTAGTACATAACACTCTCTCTAGAGTGAGACAGCGTCTTGTAGTACATAACACTCTCTCTAGAGTGAGACAGCGTCTTGTAGTACATAACACTCTCTCTAGAGTGAGACAGCGTCTTGTAGTACATAACACTCTCTCTAGAGTGAGACAGCGTCTTGTAGTACATAACACTCTCTCTAGAGTGAGACAGCGTCTTGTAGTACATAACACTCTCTCTAGAGTGAGACAGCGTCTTGTAGTACATAACACTCTCTCTAGAGTGAGACAGCGTCTTGTAGTACATAACACTCTCTCTAGAGTGATACAGCGTCTTGTAGTACATAACACTCTCTCTAGAGTGAGACAGCGTCTTGTAGTACATAACACTCTCTCTAGAGTGAGACAGCGTCTTGTAGTACATAACACTCTCTCTAGAGTGAGACAGCGTCTTGTAGTACATAACACTCTCTCTAGAGTGAGACAGCGTCTTGTAGTACATAACACTCTCTCTAGAGTGAGACAGCGTCTTGTAGTACATAACACTCTCTCTAGAGTGAGACAGCGTCTTGTAGTACATAACACTCTCTCTAGAGTGAGACAGCGTCTTGTAGTACATAACACTCTCTCTAGAGTGAGACAGCGTCTTGTAGTACATAACACTCTCTCTAGAGTGAGGAAAATGAAGTGACACATCACCAAAGGTCACTTCAAAAGTCGTAAAGTTCATCTCGCCCAGAGACTCGGGCTGAAAAAAGAAAGAGAACTTAAGGTGATGATGATTAGATCGTCAGACAAAATGAAGATAATTCTTCGCGTCCTGTAACTCGGGCTTGGAAGAAAAAGAGGCGCCTCCAAGACTAAGGGAAATTCACAGAAGGTTGAACAAGCAAATTAGAGTAATAGGGCGACCACTGAATACATAAAAGTGAAGTTTTTAGTGATGACGGCCCGGTAAAAGGTATCTTTATTATGGCACCCCATACCCATCCTGTGGGCGTGAAGGAAAATGCAATTCTCAAATCACTAGTCATATACTCAGGCAAGCCCATTCAAACCCCTGCACAGAAGCCCTCCAAACTTTCCTCAGCACTGGTGAACATCCCTCCAGATGGATCGAAAAAACTGGAACCGACCTCCGCATGAATCAGATACATGATCTGTGGCAAGTAAGGCAACAGCGGCACTTCTCCGCTCCATGGAATATTACCCCATTCCAAACCTTCCTGCTTCCCCCTCCATTTGTAACTCTACTGTGTATTCGAAGCTTAAAACCACATGATCACTGGCCCCAAGGGGTCTTTCATATGTGATGTCCTCAATATCTGCACTACTCAAGGTGAATATTAGGTCCAGTCTCGCTGGTTCATCCTCTCCTCTCTCTCTCTCTCTCTGGTAGTGTCCCTTACGTGTTGGTACATGAAGTTTTCCAGTACCACCTTCATCATCTTAGCCATCCACGTTTCTTGGCTCCCATGTGGCTCCAAGTTCTTCCAATCGATTTCCTAGTGGTTGAAGTCACCCATGATCAGTAGCTTCGCCCTGCTCGCATGAGCCCTTCTGGCCACTTCAGCCAGTGTGTCAACCATCGCTCTATTACTATTGTTCTGTGGTGGGTTATACATCACTGCATGTGTATGTGTACTCACCTAATTGTGCTCACCTAATTTTGGTTGCAGGGGTCGAGACTTAGCTCCTGGCCCCGCCTCTTCACTGACCGCTACTAGGTCCTCACTCTCTCTGCTCCATGAGGTTTATCATACCTCGTCTTAAAGTTATGTGTGGTTCCTGCCTCCACTACATCACTTGCTAGACTATTCCACTTCCTGACTACTCTATGACTGAAGAAATACTTCCTAACATCCCTTTGACTCGTCTGAGTCTTCAACTTCCAATTGTGACCCCTTGTTTCTGTGTCCCCTCTCTGGAACATCCTGTCTCTGTCCACCTTATCTATTCCACACAGTATTTTGTATGTCGTTATCATGTATCCCCTAACCCTCCTGTCCTCCAGTGTCATCAGGCCGATTTCCCTTAACCTTGCTTCATAGGACATTATTACCCTTAGCTCTGGAACTAACCTTGTTAATAAACTTTGCTCTTTCTCTAATTTATTGACGTGTTTGACCAAGTGTGAGTTCCAAGCTGATGCTGCATACTCTGATATGGGCCTGACGTACACAGTGTATAGTGCCTTGAACGATTCCTTACTAAGGTATCAGAACGCTATTCTCAGGTTTGCCAGGCGCCCATATGCTGCACCGGTTATCTGGTTGATGTGTGCTTCCGGAGGTTTGCAGTCTTTGGCCACCTAGCCTATACTCTGTCTGCAGTCTTCTTTGCCCTTCCCCGATCTTCATGACTTTGCATTTAGCAGGGTTAAACTCGAGAAGCCAGTTGCTGGACCAGGTGTCCAGGCTGTCCAAGTCTCTTTGTAGTCCTGCCTGATCCTCATCTGATTTAATTCTCCTCATTAACTTCACATCATCTGCGAACAGGGATACTAATGAGTCTATCCCTTCCATCATGTAATTCACGTATACCAAAAATAGCACTGGTCGACTGACCCTTGTGGGACCCCGCTCGTCACAGGCGCCCACTGTGATACCTCATCACGTACCATGACTCGTTGTTGCCTCTCTGTCAGGTATTCTCTGATCCATTGCAGTGCCCTTCCTGTGTGTGTGTACTCACCTTTGGTGTTAAGTCACATTACACCTGCTGTCACAGCTCTCTCAGCAGTAAGTAGGTACATAGGTGTTACATCACCTGCTGTCCTGTCACTGTTCACCTAGCAGTAAGAAGATACCTGGGTGTTAATTCACCTTACACCTGCTGTCACTGTTCATCCAGCAGTAAGTAGGTACCTGCTGTCACTGTTCACCCAGCAGTGAATAGGTACCTGGGTGTTAATAATAATAATAATGATAATAATAATAATAATACTTTATTGAGACATGGTACAATGATACATGGTTGGGTAGACAAGATACATAGTTATTGATGAGATGTACATGCCAAAAGCCCCTAATATGCTGTGCATTGCGGGCATTCTTAGGTCTACTTAATTATAGACTACATGGTAAAAAGTTATGGTTGATAATTTATAAAATAAGTATAATTGCGTATCTAAGTTATAAAGTTTGAATATAAGTTGAACATATCAATTAATTGTAGCAATGCAACTAATTGAGTGAGATAACAATTTAAAACAATTAGTTGCATTGCAGTTAGTTTACGTGGTCATTATAATGTAAATGTTATGGAAATAGTTAGCTTAGTATGTATTATTCATAACAGGTTTTTACATTTAAGTGATTAGTCAGGTTTTTACAGTAAATGATTATTCTACTTTGTTGAGAATGTTTGATATTGAGCATTTAGCTTTGGGTGAGAAGGTGGTTTTTTAGCATCGTTTTAAATTGGGGTACAGGTAGGGTTTCTTTGGCAATGACAGGTAATGAATTCCAAATTTTCGTGCCTTTTATATGCATTGAGTTTTTACATAGTGTTAGGTGGACACGGGGAACATCGAGGAGTGATCTGTGTCTAGTGTTATGGTCATGTGTCCTGTTAAAATTTGTAAGGAGAAGTTTAAGTGGTGGGTTAATATTTGCATAGTGTTCTATGTATGTAATAGGCACAGTAAAAAGTATGGATGTCTTGTATGGTGAGTAAGTTTAGGTTTTTGAATATTGGTGGAGTATGTTGACTGGAGTGAGAATTTGTTATCATTCTAACTGCTGCCTTTTGTTGTGTTATTAGTGGTCTGAGATGAGTTATTGATGTAGAGCCCCATGCGCAGATTCCTTAGGTGAGGTAGGGGTAAATGAGTGAGTGATATAGGGTAAGGAGAGCTGGTTGTGGAACATAGTACCGTATCTTGGATAGTATTCCCACGGTCTTTGAGACTTTCTTGGAAATTTGTTGTATATGTGTCTGAAATTTGAGGCCACTGTCAAGATGGATTCCTAAGAATTTTCCCTCTGTGAGTTTTGTGATAGGGGACCCGTTTATCATTATGTTAAGTGGTGCGTTTGTAGCTCTGTTCCCAAACTGGATAAAATAGGTTTTATCAATATTGAGAGTAAGTTTGTTGGTCATCATCCAGGTAGATATTTTCTGCAATTCAGTATTTGCAGTGTTGGCTAGTGTGTCTGGGCTTGGGTGAGAGATAACGTATGTAGTGTCATCTGCAAAAAGTATGGGTTTGAGTAGTTGAGATGCATTTGGTAGGTCGTTAATGTAAATGAGAAAGAGTAGTGGGCCAAGAACACCTCCGGCTGGGTTACAAGTATCTTTGGCAGGTTAAATCACCACCACCAGATGTAGACCAAACAAAATGTAAACTTTGTCAGTTGGATTATTGTCACACCCTGCGTCATTATGTACTGGAGTGCGACAAAATTAATGAATTCAGAGACAACTCATTCAGAAATGTTCAAGATATGTCAAAGTATTTTATCTACAGTGGTATATTACAGACCATTCTGGAAAAATACCCTGACTTTGCTCCCTGTAAATAAAGCATTGCCACGTGTGCGTGTGTGTGTGTGCGTGTTGATTGCCATTCTGTCCTATGCACATGTCGATTGAAGGCTGGGCCTGTTGTGTGTGCGTGTGTGTGTATGTATATATGTGTGTGTGTGTATGTGTATGTGTGTGTGTGTATGTGTATATGTATGTGTGTATGTATATGTGTGTGTATGTGACCCAACAATAAAATTTTCACCAAGAACTCATTACAGTTGTGACCGGGTGTAGACTAGTGAAGTGTTCATTGCGTTATACTAATTTGTTCATGATTGTAACCATGTATAAACGTAAGTAAGTAAATTT